>JASDQU010881071.1:13068-31970 GCA_032191745.1 Picea mariana
AGAAGGAAGCACCAACTCCCTGGTTTCTCTAGCACCCACTAGAAGGAAGCAACAACTCCCTGGTTTCTCTAGCACCCACTAGAACAAAGCACCAACTCCCTAGTTTCTCTGTCTGCAACCAGATGGAATCTACAACTCCCTGTGTTCAAGCACCCACTTGAACCTTTGAGGACAACAATCCTCCCTAGCACCTCCCTACCACCCTGAAATATAAATCTTTGCTACTAAAACTTATTACAGTTATATAATGTTCATCAATGGTTTACTAGTCTCATCATTATTCTGCTACACTGCTCTTCTCTCCTATATCAGTGTCTCTCTTCCTACATCTTCTTGGGCTTTCTGATCTTCTTCTCTTCTTTACAAGTGTACCTCAGCCTTCTTTTACTGTCTCAGCTATGCATCTCTGTTCTTATCTTATGTTGCATTCTATGCTCTGTGTCTTCTTTTGATTCTTTGAATTACACCTCTTCTATGTATTTCATCTCCTACCCATAGCATGCCATTTCCCTGTGTGTGATTCCTCTCTGCAGCTACACTCATCTCTTCTTTGTTATTCATTCTTATAGTTTATGTGCACCTTGTGCATCCAATATGTGCAATGCTTATGCATGCTCTTCATGTTGAGTGCTCTGCCTGATCATCATTTCAACTCTTCAACTTCTCTGGTTGTTAAACCCATGTGTCCATCAATATTGGGTGTTATGCTGAGATTCCTTAGCCTGTCTAGAAGTCGAGACTCTTCATATTCTCTGTCATAGTCGAGTTCATCCTCTCTCTTGTAGTTACAGGCTACAACGCTCTTCCATCTATCAATCAATTCTAAGAACAGTCTTCATTCCACTGGTATATTCCTTGAGACTCCTCAGCTTCTCTGGAGATCACCCTAAAGTCTCTTCGAGTCCTTTGGCAGAAAAAATGAGTCGTTTCTAGCAGTTACATTGTGAACCTCCAAAAACCGCATTAGAAATTGAATCACCAGTGATCGATTAATTGAGAAGAGTAATAGTATCCCTTCGATCATATTCCTGAATAACCTGCACTGTTGGATCATAAATGATGGGTCTCACACTTATTTTGCCATTTCGCAATTCAACATTTTGGCATTTCGAAATTCCTGTGGTGAGGAATCTTGTCTCTCCAAGTCATGATCTTTGAAATGGATATTAGCTTTGTGATACCTCCTCCCTTAAGCCTTTGTCAATTTGAACATAGGTTATGACCAGGGACCAATTCTGAACATGTATTTCACATTTCGCGTTTCATGGATTTTGTGATGAGTCATCTCGACTCTCCATGTTCCAACCTCCAAAATGGAGCTTGTCTCTTCGAGCTCTTCTCTACATCTCTTCGACGATGTTACCAACAGTGGTGACCAAGCGCTTATCCATACAACGCTTTCGCAATTTCGTATTTCAGCACTTCGGGACTCCTGTGATGAAGAGTCTCGACTATTGACTCCTCCAACTCCCAGTTTCTGAAACTCCAGTCGATGTGCCTATTTTGGGATTTGTCAGTGTTTCGCATTTCGGCACTTTGGGACTCCTGTGATGAAGATTCTTGACTCTTGACTCCTCCAACTCCTGGTATCTGAAACTCCGGTTGATGTGTCTGTTTCAGGATTTTCGTCTTTTCACATTTCGACACTTCAGGACTCTTGTGATGAAGAGTCTCAACTCTTGACTCCTCCAACTCTCGGTATCTGAAACTCTGGTTGATGTGCCTATTTTGGGATTTTCGACATTTTTCATTTCGACACTTCAGGACTCCTGTGATGAAGATTCTCGACTCTTGAGTCCTCCAACTCCCGGTATCTAAAACTCTGAAATGGAGTCTTTGTTTCTGATACCCGAAATGGAATTTAGCTTCTGATATTGCCATGTGATCATCATTGTGCTATTGGATGTGATCTTTTCCATCAACGATAAACACGCATACTCTGCACTTTGCATGCACCTTTGCACTATCTCTTCTGGTCTTCATGAGCTTGCTCTGCTACATCTTCCCAAAATACTTCTGGTGCCTACCTGGCACATTATACCTGTACTCAAGCCATCATCGTTGTCTTACCTTCCATCAATGACAAGCATACGCTTCCTGTAAAACATGCCAACAGGAAAGAGTCTGCATACTATGTCTTCATGCTCTACACTTCAAAGTCTTATGGACAACATAAATATCTTTATGTGATCTTTAACAGATTGCTTAGAATCTGGATCAAATTTAGGTGACCATTTTTCTGGGTGCTTTGGCAATGGGTGTTGAGGTCCAAGTACAACCACGACGTCTTGATCGAGCCAGGGTTTGGTGGAATTGTTTTGTTCTCCCATGGGTGTAGGTGGTGTTGAAGGTTGAAATGGTTCAGACAAGGAACTGCCTTCGTCAGATGACTCTCCTCCTGAAGAGGATGGATATGAACTAGGTGGGGAAGGAGGGATATCGGATCCTTCAACTCCAAGAGTAGGGGTTTTGATAGGATCTGTAATATTATCTTCTAAAGGATTTAAAAGAAAACTAGTGCCTTCAAGTTATTCTCGGATGTCCAAGAAATCTAAAGGTTGATTGAGAGGCCTACCAGGTTTCCTGATATGGGCCAAAGTACTGTGTGTCCTTATAAGTGACTGACGAACAATTTCTTATACGTCAACCCCTTAAGAGGATGGTGTTACTGGTTCAATGGGAAACTCAAGATTATCGTTTGAGGTAGTTGTTGTTTCAAAAGTAACGTTGTTCTCTGAGCGACTACATGTTACTACAAGGGAGCGCGTATGTGGGGGAGGAAGATTACGACTTTCACATGCCATCAATTACAATCAGGCCCTCCTTCTAGTGTCATTTTTTGGTGGGCGAAATCGACTAACTATCAACTGGAGGAACAAGACCAGTCTGGGGCTGTCTAAATAACTCAAGCCATTTGGTGTAACTAGTTCTGACAGGTTTAATGGCTTTGCTAGCCAATCTAAAGTCCTAAAATAAAGAGAAAGGGATAACTAACTAATGCTAAAAACTATAATATATATATATACATACTCTAATATAACTATTGTCAATGTATTTAAGAAGAAAAAGAAAACATAAGAATCAAACTTATGAACAACATTTACAGGTTGCAATATTTACTGGAAACTTGCAAAATCAACGTAAGAATAATTGCTCTTGAGAAGCAGATAAAGAAAGAACATTTAAATATTTCATGTTTTCTTTTTGTAAATCTAGCAAATCTCGAATCAACTAAACTATGAAACACAGATGTATAGATAGTCAAAAGCTAATATGAACTTTTTGGTTTCAGTAAAACATAAATGACAGAAATTAGAAATACAAAGAATATAACTTGATGTTAGTTTCTAAGATGTGTCCAAGCCTTTGTATGAATGAAGAACTTCCATTTGCAATGCCTACGAGATAAATCTGCAATAGACTTTATACTAAAACCTTTCTGAATAAATTCACAAGATGTATTGGCAGCCATGATTAGAAAATGAAAATGGAACACATATTATTTATGTGATCTTATGATTGCCAATGATTACATTCAAAGAAATCTATGTGTAATACATTCACTTCATTATTCAACTTCAACATCAAATATAAATCATGCTATTCAATTTTAAGAAAATGATCACAATGTGAATATCTGGAACAACAAATTATGAACAATTTTTATAACATGAATATCCTGAAACATAACATATCATTGAGTCTAAAGCTTCAAGAAATGTTAATATATCAAGATTAAATGAAACAAAACATTAATGAAACACATTAACAAAGGACTAAATCTGAAATGTTGAACATTGTTCCATTAGGTCTTGGGATTTCATTCGTCCACCTTTGGGTCCCATGCCAAGATGCATTTCATTTAAAAAATAGAGAGTATTTAAAGAGTTTTTTGAAATCTACACTTCCTATCTCCTAAGATAGGATCATATCTTATAAGATGAAAACATTACAAATATAGACGGCCTAGAGCCACTCATGATCAAACTTTATCTTAAAAAATTTATGAAAGTTTTTTCCAATTTACAAAATAAACAAAAGGAGATACTAATCAACTAGATCGAACATTTTCCATCCCATAAGATCAGCATCATATATACCATGTCCTGAAAAATGAAATAGGAACAAGTTAGATATTTTATTAACGAATAATTACTAAATTTTATATGAAAATGACTTGGCTATAGAATCTCTTGATTGTGTAGCCAGTCTTATATTAGTAAAAAAATCTAATTTAACTGATTTGATTCAAAAAATTACATGACTATAATAAGAGGGAAAAAAACTATTTTACCATTTAAACTAATGAATAACATGGATCAAGACAACTCAGAATTGATAAAATCCTTTACACTGTCTGCATTCTTTATCACAATGTTGTCTATCTTCATAAGATGCTTGGCTTGTCTCTGTTCATTTTCTTTGACTTCGCGATTTTATTTTATGAGTAATTCATTGTGGTTGGTGAGAGTTTTAATTATTTCTTGTAGAATGGGGATGTCATTATAGTACCGTTCAATCAAATGCAAGCAAACCTTGCAATGCATAGAAGGAGCGATTTGTCGATGGAGCGTATATTTGGGTGAAAGAACATCAACACTACTTGTTTTCGGCCCTTGACTGATATTAATACCAGTAAACCCCTTGATATCCTTGAGACATGGTTGGAGATTGTTAACATAGTCATATGGTTGATTAGGATCTAACTTATGACAATCTAGATCTTCTTCTGCGAGAAAATCCTCAATTTCAGGATCTAAATCCTCATTGATCTTGATTGTATCAATCAATATCAAAGAAGTCTTAGATCAACTACGCAAACTTCTTGAAATGAGTCGACCAACCCTCTTATTTTGTAACCCTAACATTTCTTTCTTCTGTTTTGATTGTTTGCGAGGATCTTTGCTATCAGATTTTACAGTAGGGTTATGACCGACAATTAAATCATGCTTAGGGGTTTCATTAAACTCATAACCAACATCTTTTTTCCCATACAAAAATCAATCAGGTGTTGCCTCGTCACGAGGGTTTTCCTCCAAAAATTCAGGCTTATCACTTGAGAAATCAACATGTTTCTCTATCAAAGGCTTATCTAGCATAGGAGTTTCTATAGGAGTGGCGGTAACAAAATTGTTTCAGGCTAAGAACCCATCCCAATCATCACCCAGGGTTTTCAAACGATGAACCAACAACATTTTAATTAAACCATGGTGAAAGAGGCTAGAGTCGAGGATTTGCTTCTTTTATCTTTTCGACATCTTGTACAGACTCCTTAGTAAATAAAACAGAACATTAATATGGAAACCTATAAAGTGAATAAGAAACCACACATGATAAAGAGACACTAGGCTATAATGGCCTTCACAACTTATAAATTGCTTAAGAACACTTAAGAGACCATGCCATCTAACCTTAAGTAGAGAAAGATGAATACCTTTCTCACATAAATCAATCTTTCTAGAGGTCATGAAAAGCTTCCAGGGCACTTCGTCAATTTTTGAGTTCTTAAACCACTTCTGAATGGAGGATGGGAGTCCTATGGCTTCGCTAATAAACCCCTCAATCACCTCCCACTTTATCCCTATACCCATCAAATGTTTGGGAAAATTCCTTAGCTGCGCAAAGGTTATACCCATCGGACTTTTTAATGAAAGTATCCCAGCCCTGGGATTTCAATTCCTTAGTCGCATCATCAAGAGACAACAACACTTGAGAGCCATTCATCTCTATTCAGACAACAAGGGCCATTGAGAGTATGACCAGACTGTAATAGGGGTGACTCAAGATAATTGTGGGCTTAGATGGCAGAAGTAATAGGGACAAGTTTGACCATATACCATGGAAACAAAACAAGCAAAATCCTTGTGCGATCATAGTATAAACATCAAGGTTTTCGGTTTATGAAGTTCAAGAACTCATAGTAATGAAATTTTTTAGTACAGAACATAACACAAAACCTTAACTCGTAATAAAATCTTGTCAATTCAATCTGCAAGCCAAAGGCAAAGTAAAGGACATGATGTTTCCACATTAATTTCCATGTCATGCAATGACTATGGTCAATTTGCAAAGGGTTCAAATATATATGTTTACAAATCAAAATACAAATAAACTCTTGGTATTATATCGATATTCAAACAAACTCAAAAATGAAAATCATTCCAATATTAGTAGATGTAAGTCACAATGAAACTTTAAAAATGTGTTTTGAATAGGGATATAATACGAAATTAAGTTTCCATGTTTGATTCATGATTTCATTCATGAATCAAACATGGAATAAAACAAAAACACAAATATTTAAGTGACTATACTAACCCATTCATCGTCCGAAAAGATAATTTTTACAAGACAAGGTGAATCCAGCTACAAAAAGTATAGTTTCTCATTTAATCGACTAAATTGTGTGGGGTTTCCAAGAATGGAAACTTACTGGGAGAAGCAGTTATCTCTGCATCACCTAACAAATTCATGTTTATGGATGATCATAATGATTAAAAATTAAATAAAAGCTGTGGTAAATCAAGCATCCCAATCAAACTCAAAAACATCACACAGTCCAGTATTCATATGTCTTTCTGTTCAAATGATATCCGATGACAAGTTTTAATTACGAGGGAAACTATATTCAAGCCAATATCATGGAGTGTTTTAATCTGGTGACAATTTTTAATTACCGAGAGAAACGGTATTGGTATAAGCATCGTCAAGATCATGGAATGTTGTAAATTCATACTTATGCATGAATTCAAATCTATGAACCAAATTTTTTTAGGCTGAGACATAGTCATTGCAATGACTTTTAATGTTGGATTATTTTAATAAATGTAAGTTTATAATAAATATATTATTATAACCATTTTAAATTCACTTATTAATTTAGTTTCAAACCTTAAAGAATCTAAGGTTTATTATAAATATTATTTTAAAACGACCAAAAGTTTCTAGTGATTTTTTAAAAATATATTACTTAAAAAAACTAACTATTTCACTAACTACTATAACTCAATAACATTAACGAGCAGATTTGAGCATTCTAAATTATCTTGGAATGTCGAATGACATTTTTGTTCTTACTTTCCATCTTGATGCAATCAATAGTATTTTTCTGCAAAAATGGAGCACATAGAGGACATACATCTCACATCTGATTCTGTAGAAATTCTGGAGTCTACCAGAGATTTGTAGAAATGGTTAAGGAAACCGGTTACTATGACATGATATGAGTCAGTACCACGTAATAACAACATTGTGAGTCCTAGATTTATATATAGCATGACATTTCCATAAATATGGTTGTCTTAAAAGAAAATTACAAACTTCGAGAGGGGAAACATCACACAATACCTCATCTTTGAAGGGCTTGATGTTGTATGACAGACAACATTGGTGGCTGACACGGATGCCACTTCCTTGGTGGAGCCATCCAATGGTGTAGGGTTGCGGGTGCAACATTGTCATTATGTAAATTCACTTGAAAACCTTTGCTGAGATGACTTTCTTCTGGATACCTCTATCAACGATGAAATGCAGTGAGGTACCATTCACCCACATCTTTGAATGAAAAAGGTGATCACCTTCCTCTCGGTCATTTGGTTCACCAGGTTGGAGCTTGGTGGTAGCAATGGTAGCAATGGTTTCTCCTTCAATAATCTGTCTCCTCCTTTCTGGTTCTGACTCAGAGTCAGAAAATGCATTTGATTCATAGGCTTTCACCCGAGGCACCAACAACTTATTTAAGCAACAATCAACAGTGATGCCAAGGGATCTTATGGAAGTCACACCACTTCTCGGTATCTTTATTTTTCTTTCCAGTGTCCTTATTTTCTTGCAGCCTAGACTGGTTGTCTTGAGGTTGTCTTTATTTTCTTTGTCCTTTTTTATATGGGTTGGGGATACCCTTTCCTAGATTTGTTTGTGAGGGGTTCCTAGGCTGAAATTGTCGTGTCTTTTATTTGATCTTCTAATTGATTTTGATGATATATCGGTAGGCCTCTCCCAAGGATGAGATGTCCAAAAAATCCATTTAGGCATGTATGTATCTATGCAAACTGTCATGATACTTAAGCAACAGATGTTTATCAGAACCTTTGATACCGAGCTTGGTGCGAAAGGTATGGAAGATATTTGTGAACTTGAGCACTGCATGGTCCTTTCCTACCACAGTGTGGTCCATTTTGTGTATAGGTCGTCATAACTTCCAACAGGGTAGTATTGTTCCTTATTAACATCCATGAAGGACTCCCAGGTGACCATGACTGTAAACAATGACGGCTCCTCTATTTCCTTTTGCTCACAGAAAGTTTCCCACCAATATTTGACATGGGGAACGACTTTGAGGAGTGCACAAGTAATATTTTCTCTATTCAAGAAATTATGGAAAGAGAAATACCCTTCGATTAGATTCAACCATTTTTATACAACATTTTTCTCTATATGACCTTCAAATATAGGAATATCTAAGTTGATTTGTACCTTGAATGGGGCAGTTTCTCTTCTTGAGGAAGATGCATCAGCTGTTGGTAGCCATCGAAGTATTTGTGCAAAACTATCCATCATATCATTCCTCTATTGTGTGAGGGCTTCCTTGACCAAAATTTTGAAGGGATATCCTATCCCATCGTCTTTATTTTCTCCTTCTATGAGAGGTCATTTGGGTGTGTGAGAGATTTTTTCCTCAACATAAACAAACTCAAGACCCAATTATTTGTACCCTGACCTCATCGGGGACATGCATTAAGATCGACAAGTAGAAGATCACTCTAATACCACTGATCCAAATTTTATGAGAAGAACGAAATGAATATATATTATTATCAAAATATTCTTAACACAAAATAACATATATACAGTAAAACTAGTTTCTATTCAATAAGGAAATAAGCTAAAACTATAAAATGCAGCAAAAAAAAAGCTTGCTAGAACGGTGGTGGTTTATCTCGAAGAAGACATGTGATAACTTCACTCATTCGCAAGAATATTATTATAATGAGGCTCTGAAGGCCTTTTACAATAAATAGGAGTGTCCGTGTTAGGAACCAAATATCAATATAGCATAGAAAAACCTCAGATCAACGCCTTGAAAAATAGATAAATTCAGATAATAAGTCTTTTCAAGGGGGCAACCTCCTTATTCCCAAATAAATGTTCAATTCCAAGATGATTCAAAATGAAAATGTCTCATTGGTATATATAGAAGACTAGGAGGTATAATTACAACTAATAGAATAAATCTGACATAAATAAAATAACATTACTAATGTAATATGCCCCAATTAAGGGTTAATGAGCCACTATTTAGGGATTAACAATCCAAAACCGTATACATACAAAAACTTAACCCTAGGATATGAAGTGCAAAAATTCATGCGGGCCTTGTTTGGGTAAGTTAGTACATCAACTTCCTGGGGTTGTAAATTTTGCATACTACCTTCGTTTTAGGCTCACAATAGCCTATTGAAAAGGTCATTCCAAGAACTACACATGCTTCTGTCAAATACTGAATTTGTGTACATACTAATTGTGGAGAGCCCTAAAAATGCTCTTTAGGGCCTCAAAATGGCCCTGAAAGTCAGGGACCTAAAAACTAGGAAAAAACTGGCAAACTGGAAAACTGCCAAAATGAGCCAGTTGGAATAGGTGGGAGGCCATCAACATCCATCTGGATCAACCATTAATGTAGCACGAGATCCCATCAGTCGAATTAGTTGGATATGGGGCTAGTGATTGGGGGTAATAAGTCCCCTTGTTGCATACACACCATCTTTCTCTAGCTGACCAGCTGTCACCCCATCCGAGGAATTAAAAATTGAATTAAACATGTAGATAATAACATTTTTTTATCCCTTATCCCCTCTTTTTATTTGTGGGTAAGAAATTTTACGGCTCCTAATAGATAATTCAATTATTAATATCGTTTACAACAACAATTAACAACATGTACCATAGGATATCAAAAAATGACATAAAACTTAAATACATGTAATTAACCCACTTAATAAAATTATTTAAAAAGAATAATTCGTACAAATTAAAATATTTAATATTCTAAATATTTTTGTTCTTTTGTACATATTTCTTGGTTAAGTTTGACATTCATGCATGCTTGTAGTATATTAAAAACATGTTGAATTATAGATTTTGAAACTTTTATTAATTATGGGAATATAAGAAAATATGACTAAATTACAATTAAGAGGAATTTAAAATATCAAGAGGAAGTTAAAATATAAAAAATATTTTATAAATGCTAATTGATCTTATAATAACTACTTTTAATTCTTCATTATTAATTTATGAACAAAAACATTATTCTTGAAATGAGGACCAATTCTCACATCATACTTTCAAGTAAACTAGTTTGTAAAATTGTGATACAAAGTAAGGTTGAAGATTAATATAATGTACTTTTAACTTTCCCAAACTTTAATTAATAACATAAGACATATCTTTACCCATTTTTATAATTTATTTACTTTTCAAGACGTCTTAACTACAAAACATGATAAACTTGGTATTTTCATTTTCATCATTTTCAAATATAAAAATGACAACATAATAACTTAATAATTGTTGTAATCTCACCTATTTAAATCTATCATTTGTACTATATACAATTAATACATTAAAACATTTCTAAAAGGAAGGTATAAGAAACTTTGTACATATATCTTCAACAACACAAATGACTAATATAACTACATATCTAGTCCAGCTCCTCGAGCAAAAGTAGGGGGTGTAGGGAAGGTCAGGAAGTGGCTACTCGACACCATGATCAGGAGAAATAGGAAGTAGAGGAGGACATGGTTGGTCAAGTCATTGTCTCTCATGAGAATCATGTTATGGAGGAATAGGTGATGCACCCTACTCATCTAGGAGAGGTGAAGGAGGAGGTATTGGAGAAGAAGCATTATCACCACCCTGATCAACATCACCACCCAGAGGAGGAGAAGGAGGTACTGAAGCAGAAGCATCATCACTACCCCGATCAACATCACCACCCAAAGTAGGAGGAGGAGGTATTGAAGAATAAGTGCCATGATCTCCACCTGAAGGAGGAGGAGGAGGAGGTATTGAATTAAAAGAACCATCACAACCCTTATCAACATCACCACCCAAAGGAGGAGGAGGAGGTACTAAATCAGAAGCACCATCACCACCTTGATCAACATCATCACCTTGAGGAGGAGGAGGAGGTGTTGAAGTAGAAGTTCCATGATCGCCACCCTGATCAACATCACCACCCATTCGAGGAGGAGGAGGTACTGAATCAAAAGCACAATCATCACCCTCGTCATCATTAGTACCAGAAGATGCACCATCCTTAATCCCTATAAGTAATGTGGCAGCTACAACAATATGATGCATAAGGTAAATCATATCGTTTTGAAAGTCCTTCCAAATTTGCAAGAGATCAGGGTAATCTTTGATGTCCTGCATCTAGACAAGGAGGAATCTCGCACCAACCAAAAATATAGCCAGTCGGTCACACACCTCCATGCTATATATGAGATCGGTTCTACGTTGCATGTCGGGTGGTATATGCGGTTGAGGCATCTGACACGTCACAGCCTCAACCATATCCTAATCTACAATAGGTGATGGGGGAGGAGGCATGTCCCCAACGAATGTGCCAACATATGCAAAATATAACAAAAGTTAATAATTAGTTGACAATTTCATTAAACAATTTAATAAAAAATGTTAAAGAACATGCTAGAATAAAATTTATTCGAATTAAGTAAGACAATTAAATCAAAGTAAAAGATTAATTTAAAAATTACCTCGATGATTAGGTGGCTCATCCGGTTTAAATAGGATGTTAGGTCATCCTCTCCAATCCATCCCCATGTAAGGACATGGAACTTTCATGAACACATGATCTGTTTCACTGGCTAATTGCTTAAGTGCCTTCCAAGAAATCCTAGTTGGAAAATCGGGCATGCCCCTCTTAGGCACCATCTCACCCGACATGTGCATATGCACCTCATTCATTGACCTAGGAGGTCAACGAACAAAAGTAGGTCTCATCTCTAGAAACCTCTAAAAAAAAAAAACAACTTTGAAGCAAATGGGAAGTTCTCCCTCCCATCATTCATAGCATGACATCTATCCAGTGATATACAAAACTACCACAAGAAAATGGAAGACCATATAATAAGTCACATCCTTTGTATCAAAGAATCAACATAATATAAAAGAGTGCAACTAATGCATTGACTATCACCAGTAAAGTGTGAAATGGTTGACAGTAACAATGAGAGGCACCTAATGTCCTCTGCATTGAATGAGGTGATTTGTAACTATCGACCAACCACTTGAAAATCACCAGGATAAGGTATATTGCATGAAATATACCTTTGAGAGTAGGCAAGTTGACTCTCAGCTGCAACACCCACTGGGATATCATGAAACTGGGGAAAATCCTCCCCTCTCCTAGATATCCCAGTCATAAAATAAATATCCTCCTCAGTGGGATGGTACCATTGATCATGACCAGCTCTAAATGTCTATTGATGGGAATACCATCGGCAGATCGGCTGTGCAAGAAAGGAGCAATTCCCCTTCAGGAATGTAGCCTCCTCGTAGTACCTTAGGAGGCCTGCATTCCTCAAGAGGAGTTGTGTAGGTGCAGTAATAGCCCGAGGGTACAAACCCCTCTCCCTCTCTGGTCTCCCACTCCCGAACCATATTGTATTGGTAAAATATTTATTTCTTCTCCTCCATGTGTTGATGTCTCTGCATAATTAACATATAAATTATATCAACATTATACATAAAAACATATTTTTTTTTCAGTAAATGAGAAATTTATTTCAAAATATGAAAACATAATATTTTTTCAAAAAAAAAAAAATTAACCTTTGGTGCTCCTTCAAAATAGTAAAGCACCACCCACAGTGTGCACACGTATCTTACACACTGCATGCACAATGTAATTTATTTTAGGGGGTGTGTAGTAATTATCAATGCACCGGCATACCCCCATTGTATACAACGCACCATGAAAACAAGATGCCTCTTTAAAGTGGTGTGTCTAGATATTATGATGCCCTGGTGCATTCAATTCATCATGACGCACCTCTTAAAATATGCACTCATTTTAAATGGTGTGTTGTATCCATGTTTGTGCATCGATCAATTTTGTATAATCCACACACGGATTGAAAAACACAATAATTTCCATAGTGCATAAGTTATTGTGTACGCACCGATGTGTTCACTATAAAGGACACATCTATTGAACAACTATCTATTTTCAATGGTGCATTTATTATTATGAACTCACTACTGCATTCACTATAAACATCACACCATTTAATGGAAACTATATATTGTTTATGGTGCATCGTTTATTATGAATGCACCAGTGTGTTGTTTATAAGTATACACCAATGTGTTATGTATTATGATGCACTGGTGAAAACTAACTATACATTTTTGGTACACCCTATAAAATTTACAGGGTGCGGTGTGCATGATGTGATTCGAACAACTCAAATGCATCGATCAGAAAAACAAAAAAAAATGAAAAACAATGAAATTGCTACTCAATTTCACAATTTAGTTTAGTAAAAATTCAATGTACAAAGTAATAAAGAATTTACTCGGACATTTTCTCGTCGAGGAGGCATGGTTGGGATGTAGTGAAAAAAACCAAATTTTCCCACCATATGGAAAAATTGGAATCCCACGAACCGAGCACCAAACGGAAACGAGGAAAGAAACGGAAGCAATGATGGAAATGTTCTTAGCTGGGAAAAGGTGGCATTGATGTTTGAGAGATTCTTCGAACTAGAAATAATAAAAATATTGTTTTACCTCTGGTTTCTTTCTTTTCCTTTACCCCTGTTCCGATGCACTCGTGTTAAAAGCACCAGTGCACACTGTTGCCAATAGTGCACCATTATTTAAAAAAACACCTGCAACAGTTCACTAGTTTGGAATGCACTAGTGCGCCCAAGGGAAAACGATGCACCATTATGAATTTTTAAAGGAAAAACACAATGATGGTGCACCCATTTGTTACACATCGGTGCGCCCATGTAGTGTGCACTGATGCTCATGAGCTTCTTTTATATGATGTGCATCATTGTTTATATTTTTTTCAAATAACTTTGCAACGATGCACCATTGTATATTATCATTAGTTCTCTTATTTCTAGTGGCGTGCTGGTTCAGTATAGACTTATAAATGCACCATTAAAAAAAATGCTAAAACATCTGCACGCGCACCTTCACTAGTGACCTCTGCTACAAACAAATTTTTGGGATATTTTTATAAGGGCTTCTGCAAAAAACTTTGCTATAGGGTATTTTCCTTGTAGTTCAAGTGTCAATGAGAAACAACTCCATCACCACCAACCTTATCCGTAGGTGACTTGAAGCCTCAAAAAGTGATTTTTTCCCCTCCTAGGAAAATTGTTTTGCATGTGAGGGCTAGGTGATGTCTTCCAAGGTGTCTTCTAGGTTTCCAAAGATAAGTCATGATGATCTGGAATGTGGGCCCTTGGCATACAACATACATATTCAAGCCCATTGGAAGCCAAAGATAGGCTTGTTACTCCAAAATTATCCACCAAACAATTTCCTGCAAAACAAATAGGCACACCCTCCAAGGATCTCAATTCAAAATATCTGGGAAAGTGAAAAACCACATCTAATAAAAAAGGCACCTAAACATGTGCATCAAGCCTACCTCATCAAATTAAACAAATGCTCCAAGACCCTATAAAATTGACCAAGTTTAGGTATGGGAGGGATGTCATCAAAGTCCTATTGGGTAAACCAAAGCCCTCAAGTAGAGGATGCCCCCAAGGATGCCCCTTCAAGGTCATGTTGTGGATGATGAAGTAGATAGGGGGTTAGAATTCATAGGTAAAAGAGTTTCATGACACAAAAGGGGTCATATTAATTCATTTACAGGTGCCTTTGTAGGGGGTGTTTTGCACCTTCTTCCTCAATGAAACCTTTTTCCAAGCCCATTTATTTTCATTTATTAATTAATTAATGATCCAATCCCATGTTCACTCCCAATAGTGAATCAATTATCTTGGGGGGTAATAATATAGTGTCACGTGAAAGAAGAGGTCCACAAAGTGTCATAGTGGTAACCATGTAAAGTTTTATAACACACTTGTGTTAGTCTTACATTCAAGCAAGATATTTATTATGTGTCTGATATTTTGCAGGTCTTCAATTCTTTCAAGAGAAGCAGTTCATCGTTCTCAAGACATGTCTATCCAATCATCTAGAAGGTTTATATTTTAGGCTCTTATATTTTTCTAGCAGCCATCCCTCTGGCCCTTCAGCCCCTTCTTCCCATGAAATGAGGTACATTCCCTTGTTGGGTCACTAAAGTAAAAGGGCTTAGAAAATGGAAATATAATGGGAATTCAATGAGAGAAAAGTGGTAAGTATGGTCCAGAATGGTATGATGAGACGAGGGACCCCTAGTTCCAGCCATTCCCCAAACATTGGTCGCTTACTAGGAAATCGATGACAGTCACCAAGGTGAAACAAGGTCAAAATCACAATGTCCAAGCAGAAGTTCTATAATCAAAAGAAGCTTCAATACAACATGATTAAGTGCTTCAAATATTAAGGTTATTACCATGTGCCTTATAGAATCTAGCTAGTGTGGTGGATGCTCTAACGATGGATCCACATTTAGGTGGTAGATTGGGATTCAATATGTGAAAGTGGAAACTTCTAGTCATGTGATCTCTCAGTCGATGATAATCCATGTCTACAACCTGAGGGCCTCCATACATAATATCCTTAGTTATACACAAAATGGGGATAACACCAAGTATGCAGTGAAGGGACAGGGAACATTTATGTTCCAGCTTGAGCTAGGAGGCTCATTGGAATCCCAATATGTGCCTTATGTATCGGGACCAAAGAACAATTTTCTCTCAATCTCATATATGGAAATAATGAGTTTTTCTGTTACTTTTCATAGAGGTAAAGTTCTCATACATCTAGAGAAATATATCCCAAACACAAAAATGATCGTTGGGGTTAAAGATGGAACTTTATGCATGTTGTAGGGAAGTCTTGTTCAAGATTTGATACATGATAGTGGAATCCTAAGTGAGCTATGGCATAGTATTTTTGGAAACCTAAACTACATAGCATTTCCAATACTAAGGAGGATTGTTATAGGTATTCCAGAGTTCAATATTGAGAAACATGGGGTGTGTAGAGGGTGTGCACTTGGAAAAACTGGCAAGGATTGTTTTCCAAGCATCGACATTAGGTCCAAGGGGATATTGGATATTATCCATTCATGTGTGAGTACGCCAATGTGAGTAGCATCAAGATATGGATCGTCATATTATGTGACTTTTATTGATACCTTTTCAAGGAAAACCTGGATCTTCTTTATGAAGACCAAGGATGGAAAATTCAATTAGTTTAGAGAGTTTAGATCTCAGTTCGAGAACTAGATAGGAAATAATATCAAGTTATTGAGGCTAGATAATGGGGGAGAATAAAACTTCAATGAATTCAAGAATTTTTATAAGGAGGTAATAATTAATAGGGAGTTGACAGACTTATACAACCCTCAACAAAATCGGGTTGTGGAGAGAAATAATTGGTCTATCACTAGTTATTCCATGGATATGATACATGACGAGGATTTTACTATGTTTCTTTGGGAAGAGGCATGTAAAACGATGGTATATTTTTATAATAGAGTCCTCATAGGATATTGAGGGAAACGACTCTAGAAGAGGAATTCTTAGGGTTGAAGAAAGAGATAGGAGATTTGAGGATATTTGGTTGTCTATTCTACATCCATTTTCTTATGAAGAAGATGAATGTGGAGCCTTTAGGATAGAAGGGTATATTGGTGGGGTACAACAATACCTCAAGGGATTGTAAAATATTCATACCAGCATAAAGGAAGACATTTTTAGTAGAGATGTTAATTTCAAGGAGAACTTGGAATCTAGGATATCTCAAGAGTAATCAACAGTGACAGAGGTTGAGGAGGAACAATATTTGAAGGATAAGAAGTATTCAATTGTTCAAACTTCAGTGGAGAGGAAGAGATATCCCCTTCCAGTCCTTTTAGGAGACTAAGGTGGCTATTATAGACATTGAGGAATGTTGGTGACGATCCTAGGAGTGTAGAAAGAGATCATATGCCTCTGAGGATGTTTTTAAACTATATGGTTCTTATGAGTAGCATCATTGATGTTGAGCCTTCCAATTTTTACGAGGAAGCATATCAATAGGTATGGAGAGATTCCATGGTAAAGGAGTACACCTATGTTATGAGGAATGATGTTTGGCACATATTATCGAGACCGTAGGGAATTCATTTGTGAGTTACATTTGTCTCTAAAAGATAAATCATGTTGCATATGGTAACATTGAGAAGTTCCAAGAAAAATTTGTGGAGAAAGGTTTCTCCCAAAGAGGGAGTGGACTATGAGGAGACATGTTCTCCAGCCTCTAGGTATGATTGTACTCGAGTTGTTATTTCTATTGATTTAGTTATGAGGTGGAGGATACATTAGATGGATATGAAAAAACAATCCCTCAACAAGATAATTGAGGAATAAGTATACATAGAGAAACCTCAGAGATTTGAGTTACATTGGAGGGAGTCTCATGTGTGTAGGCTTAAGAAATTATTGTATGGACTCAAATAGGAACCCAGGGCATATTATTAAAATATTGGCATATACTTGTAGAGTATGGGATTTACCAAGAGTGAGGTGAATACTAACATGTACTTTATACTTGTTAGGGAAGATCCACTCATATTGGTTCTATACATATATGATTTGTTTCTCATAGGTGCAGATGAGATTATTGCATGGTGAAAATTTGATTTATCCATTGAGATCAAGATGAAGGACATCCACTTGATGCATTATTTCTTGGGTTTAGAGGTATTCCAAGTATCGAGAGAGAGATTCCTTGGTCAAGGGAAGTACACTATTGAAATATTGAATTTATTCATAACAAAGGATTGTATACTGATGGCTACACCAATTTTTACCAATATGAAGAAGGTTATTACTTCATATTCAGAGTTGGTAGATCCTAGGATATATAGGTATTTTATAGGGTCATTGATGTATTTTGTCAATACCAAGCCAGATATGTGTTTTTCTATGAACGCCTTGAGTTAGTTCTAGGTGGATCCGAGGAAGGTGCATTGGATAACAATGAAGCATGTGCTCAGGTACTTGAGAGGTAAAATGGAGTATGAATTGAGGTATCTTGGAATATATGGAGTAGATTTGCATGGATATATAGACTTAGATTGGGAAGGGAGTGTAGTAGAAAAAAAAATCATCTTGGTGTGTTGATTCAACTTGAGATCATTAGTGATTACTTGATTTAGTGGGAAGAAGACGTTGGTAGCACTCGGTTCAACATATGAAAAGTATAACAATAGTGAGTATGGATATAAGTCAATTCATTTGTCTCCACAAATTGATTACATGTATATTTGATCAGGATTTGGATCCTATGGTGATATACTACGATAATTAGAGTTCTATCAAAATATTAGAGATTCCAATATTCGATGATAGGTCCAAGCATATAGAGATTAGATACAAATTCATTTGGGATAGGATCTAGAAGCGAGTAGTGAAGATTTAATATATTTCCATATATGAGAAAGTAGTAGATATCATGAACAGTCCCTTTGTTAAAAGGATGTTTTTGTTCTTTGGAGACAAACTTGGACTAGTGAAAAAAACCTTCCTCAATAAAAGAGAGTGTTGGTGTTTGGTAGAATTAGACATTTATTTTCACATAGGTATAAGTGTTTAGACACATGGAAATTTTCCAAATCCTTATAACTTGGTAAATTTACTTTAATTAAAGGAACTATTAAATTAAAGTGATTTTATTAATAAATTGAGTTATTT
>JASDQU010881072.1:0-13815 GCA_032191745.1 Picea mariana
CTGTAAATTCTAATCATCAAGTTCTCATCCTAGACAAAGTGTCACAATATTGGAGGTGTTGCACAATCCCAATTATTGTTTCTAAGAGGGGTGTTACATCCTCCTCCCTACATAATCAATGTGGTCCCTAATGTTCAATTTCCAAACAAGAAGCATAATATGGTCAAAGAAAATGTTGAATATACAAGTACAACTACCACACATACACCCCAAATAATAATGAACATATAATAGTAAAGTGTGACACATAAATGAGCATAATACAAACATTAATACTATCAATATAATATTATCTTAAAATCACCATGGTTACTGCTACCACAATATGAAATACTAGGTTCTAAAATGGGGGTGCTACAATCCCTCCCCACTCAAAGAAACTTCATCCCCAAAGTTAAGTTACCATATAGAAAATCGAAAAAGAGTTTCCCTTGATGCATCTAAAAAAACACCATAATAGAAAATAACTACCTAATCAAGCTCAAGTATCCAAGTAGTAAAACCAACATAATATAATCCATAAATTCTCAAGTGCCATGAATTAACCCTTACGTAAGAAAAACAATAATCCCATTGAGTCCAAGTACATTTCTGAGAAATTCATAAAATAGTATGAGTTGAGTTCGATAATAATTTGATACCAATTTTCATTCAATAAGAATATACACTATCATCCCAACATGAATAATAATATCACAACACAAACCAATCAATTTCACCAACAACAAAATACTACACCAATCCTCCAAAAATATCATCAAAGCATAAAGAATTCAGCATTAACATATTCCTATAAAAAAAGTGTTAAAAGTTCAATAGAGAAAACAAGTGTCACCCTCAAATACACAAAAATGTCATTTAATGATTAACATTACTCAAATAGCATATATTCAGCCAAAAAATAATCATAAATCATTTCACAAACATTCATGCATGATCTATTAATAAAAAGCACACTAGGTTCATTCTTGGTCCTTCAAAGATCAAAACTACATTATATATTTGTGAACTCAACTAGATAATAACATTCACCAAACATTCAATATGTCAACCTTATTTTTTTTCTAGGTAATCCAAATGTTAATCAACAAAATCTAACATAGAACCACACATTCTCTAGGGCATCAAAAGTCAAATTCTAGCAACAATCCATTCCTTTTCCACAACTTGTGCATAATATGTCTTTCAAATTTAGACATCATCATAATCCATAACCATCAACCATATTCAACATGGGAAACTTTCATCAATTGTAATGACCCCTCCATTACGACTAGGAAAAGCGAAGCACACTAGGTAGACCTTTTGTTTTAAAGCATTAGGAAATTAATGTCAACACATAATTCACAACAACTCATAATCAAATGACATCATAATTAAAAGAAACTCATCATCGTAATCAATAACGACACAACCAACGAATCAACATAAATGATAGCGACACCTAACCAACACATAAACATAAATAGTGGCGCAATTCAGCCATGACAATCAACTGAAGAAATTTATAAACATTGATCATCCAAATACTGAATATTAAAATGACTACCCGCCCAACCTACCCTGCAAGGTTAGGACCTCTAGGACACATAAGAAACGCTCAAGCCCATGATTCATCCGATTGATTTTGACCACTTAAGGTCTTAGGGTTGGTGACTGCTCTGAGGAACAAGGAGGTGTTTAAATCCCACTAACACAATCAAGTCGAAAACCAACTAGCTCAATCAATCAACATCATTACTATTCATGGCACAAGAGAATTTAAATGCTCAATCATTCATAGATCGATATTATTCATGTCGCAAGAGAAGTCTAAATACTCAATCAACCATACATCAATATTATTCATGACGCATGAGAAATCTACTTTATTTTTCATGGCGCGAGAGAATATAATTACTAAAACAATCATATGTCAACATTATTCTATAGGCACAAGTGTAATCAACTTTATTTTATAAGGCGTAAGAGATTATAAGGGCTTAATCAATCATATAACAACATAAGTTAAGGTGCAAGTGTAATCAACTTTATTTTATTTTCATGACACAAAAACAAACATCTATTTAATTTCAAGGCGTGCAATTAATCAATTACTGAATTAAACAATAAATCAACATTATTTTCAAGGTGCACGTGTGATCTATTTACTGAATTAAACATAAATCAACATTCCTTCCAAGGCCAGTGACTAATCAAATTATGAATTAAATAATAAATCACCCTTAATTAGTTTACAAGAAATCTATTTATTGCAAGTTTAATCATTCCATTCAAGATTCTATAAAGAAAGGGATATTTGGAGGATGAAGTTGCCTTTATAGCAAGCTTGAGACAAAAACAAATGTTAATGCTCTTATTAGGAAAAAAGTTGTATTTTTTTATAGTAGTACTTTTGGTCTCCACTATCTCACAAGAGCACAGAGAAATAAACATAATAAACTAATGTAAGGAATATCCCTGTTGGGAGGATATCATAAACTATTTGTATAGATTTTGTTGCTATTCCCTAGAGCTTAGATGAGAAAATAATCTACTTATTTATTTAACAAACAAAACCATAGAGTTGAGTTTTTAGAGGTCTACAATAAACAATTCTAAAATTGATGAGCAAATCAAATATACTTAGATACAATATTTAACGTTCATAAAACACCAAACTCAATTCTCATTCATCCCACAAGAGCACATGGAAGTAACGACCATCAAACACTATGAGGAAGATCCCTGTTATCTATCATAATGTGTACTAGTATCACTAAGCAAGAGGTGGATAAACAATAATTCAACTTCTATAGGATCTCTATAGAAAGGTTTGCGAGTTAATATTATACTTTTTCACTAGCTAGCCAAATTCACTTACATATAATGTATAAAGTTCATAAAACATCAAATTCATTTTTCACTGAACATTCTACCCCAAAAAAAAATTAGAGAAGGGTTTTGCCTTTCTATGGATCTTGAGACAAGACAATGCCAATCCTATTATTAGAAGGACAATTTTGTTCTTATACAAATATGCAAGATTAACTAATGTAGAAAAAATACCCATTGAAAATATTTCATAAGATTTTTATAGAATGTGTTGCTATGCCGAAGAGCCTAAATGAAATATAGTCTACTTATCTCCATATAACAAACAAAACAATAGACGAGAGGTTTGTTTTGTGATCTATTATAAACAATATCTAAAATTGACCAGCTAGTGAAACTCACTTATATCTAATATCTAAAGTTCACCAAACATGAAAATCAATTCCCATTCAAGATTTTGGGCAAATTCGTAAGCATAAAACACAAAGGTTTTTCCCAGAGATGGAACACATGGATACATTTTTATGAAAATCATAGAGAAAGTTTTACACATCAAAACACAGAGTTTGTATAAGAGACAAATTGCTTGGCTATTTCCAATCGTTGGGAAATTTTACAGATAAAAAACGCAGAGTTTGTACCAAAGAAAAATCGCTTGGCTATTTCCCATCCTTGGGAAAGTTTTACACATAAAAAACGTAGAGTTTATACAAGAGAAAAGTGCTTGTCTATTTCCAATCATTGGGAAGTTTACACATACAAAAACACAGAGTTTGTACAATAGAAAAAATCACTTGGCTATTCCAATCGTTGGGCAAGTTTACACATCGAAAAACGCAGAGTTTGTAAAATAGAAAAATCGCTTGGCTGTTCCAATCATTGGGCAAGTTTAAAAATCAAAACACAGTTTATACAATAGAAAAATTGCTTGGCTATTCCAATCACTGGGAAAGTTTACACATCCAAAACACAGAGTTTGTACAATAGAAAAATCGCTTGGCTATTCCAATTGTTGGGCAATTTTACACATCAAAAACACAGAGTTTGTACAATATAAAATTCACTTGGCTATTCCAATCGCTGGGCAAGTTTACACATAAAAAGGTAGAGTTTGTACAATAGAAAAATCGCTTGGCTATTCCAATCGTTGGGAAAATTTACACATCCAAAACACAGAGTTTGTACAATAGAAAAACCGCTTGGCTATTCCAATCGCTAGGAAAGTTTACACATATAAAACGCAGAGGGTTTTTCAGAGATTGGACGCAAGGAGATTCTCCTTTTTTGGGAAAACGTGTATGAAAAAAGCAAGGTAATTCTGATGGAAACACAGAGGTGCTAGGTGAGTTATTATGTACAAGTGCAAGCAAACTCTTATAGAAAAACACATAGATTACCCCCCCCCCAAGTAAATCGCGAGTCTAGATGGTCATTGAATCTATAGCCACTGCCATAGCCTACAATCAATTCATTATGGTCATAATTAAATTATTTAACCACATCTACGCAGAAAACCCCCAAATTGAAAAATGGAAAACAGTGAGTAAGAAAGCAAGATTTAGTTTGGAGTTAAAATTGTAGACTTGTTAGAAATTCCTTTATACAATACACAATCATCAAGGAAACTTTCCAGTCCAATATCAGAAATCCATTACCACTGTCAACAATTCTAAAAACCATATATACAATAAAACTTAATACAATGCAAACTCAAAATGAAAATATGGTAACCGATGAAGATAGGCTTGATGATGATCCTTGGCGATTGGCTTTCCCTTTCTTCATCCACTTGTTAACCATTGAGACTTCACCGGTACCTCCTAGCCAACACAAGGGGTACTCTTCTTCCCCCTTATCCCCCTGAGCCGCAAAGGGGCCACACACACGCCCAATCAAAAATCCTCTAGGTCCCAACTCGCCTTGCAAGGTAGAGCCACCACTCTCTCTCAAGCTGGGTATCCCAACTCTCACAAGTAAAACTAGTTAAAAAAATTTGCAGCATAACCTTACCCATAACTAGTACGATCCATTGCTCATCCCAAACATTTGTTTTATAGAATTTTCCCATAAATCATCTCCACTTGCACAATTAATTCAATTTTTAATTAAAATAATTTAGAATTATATCCCCCTTACACTTGCCACCATTTCCCCAATTTGCACAAGTAAATCCACATTTATTTTAATAAAATTCAATTTCTCTCACCCATCCTAAAAGCGCTCCTAAAATCACTCCTAGTTGTCTCTTTATTGCCCTTATTTCCCATTAATGATTAGCGCCTTACTAAAACTGAGTTGAGTTAAAATAGGAATCTTCTCCTAGTTAGACTAGTGTTAACTAGACTCTAGATTCCTTTCTATGCGTACCCATTCCTTTAGATTATTCCATTATTACCTTAAATTCCAATTTGGTAATTACTTGCACATATGTGTATTAAATCAATCTTTAGATTTGTTTTATTTTCCTTTATTTCTTAAATTTATTTACTTCATCCCCTCATTGTTTAATTTATAAATTTAGTTTTTAGTCTTCTTACTAACTTATACTTAGGCTTAATTAAATTTTTAATTGCAAAGGCTTGGACTCTTATAGGGATTATGATTAATAAATTTAATCCTTAATTAATTAATTAATTGATTGATCCCGCAGTGCTCAAGATTTTACATGGTTAATTATTCGCTCAAGGTTTTCTAGGCCATCTAGATTCATTGACTCAAATTTTATTTACACGACATGCCCTTCAAGACGCACTCTGTGCTCCAAGGGTGCCACTCATCTTTGATTCAATTTATGATTACGCGACGTTCCCTTCAAGACGCACTTTGTGCTCCAAGGGTGCCACTCTCCTTTGACTGATTTTGGTAGTTGTCCAACCCCTGGAGTCAACACTCCATTCGGGTGAACTTGTGAGAGACTAAGGGATTCTAAGGAATAAACACCCTACCTTATTGCGCGCCCCTTAGAAATCTTCATGAGAGACTTTCTCAGTATTCCCTCATGACATCATGGACCTCTCTAACTAGGTAATCGTTAACCTACAATTCAAGCCACGACAGGAGTGCTAGTAGGTTGTGACAGGGACGCTGCCACACCTCTCCCTCAACATCTGGTCTATGTGCATGGCCCCTTTACTCCTTATGTGAGTCATATTAGAAATCAATCATCAACCTGCATCTATCAACGAAACATTGTCAATGATCCATAAACAACATCATAATATAATCGATCATATGTCACATATGCATAAATGAAATACCCAAACCAATACAATCCAATCCCTGACTCAATCTGTAGTCCAAGGAGGTCCATTGATTCCATTGACATCCTCAATACGTCAAGTGTCCTACACACTCAGAAGAAAATCGCCAATAACATTTGTCAAACATAGATATCAAACAACATAAATCATAATCCATCAACATCATCATAAGAATCCATAAGCGAAACACATAACCACATATTATAACCAGATCACTTGCACACAAGTGTCCTCAAAGAATAAGTCAATAACATGTGCTCACAAGAGCGAGATGTTACATCAATATTGGTAACAAGTAACTAATATTCCACATGTAAATCAATAACCGAATTCCATTCTTCCAGAAACAATATGCCACCCATAGTCCAAATTCAAGACCATTCATAATCACAAGCAAAATTCACCACTAGAGAAATCCAATCATTTCCAATATTATTATACATTCACTAAGTCATTTCACTTAAGGAATCAAACATCACACATTAATAATAAAAGTGACAATTTTATGTAATAGCATTAATTCCACTTTGAAGATGTGATCTTAAAGACACTAGTGAATGTAGGTAGAGATGAGATGGCTTGGTCAAGTCGAGATAGAGTTCAAGAGAATACAATTCATTGATTCTTGACAGGTGTTGAGAACACCCTTATACTGAGAGGGGGGGTGGTGAATTATTATAATATATATTTTTTTACTTTTTCAAACATTCGTCAACCATAAGAAAAAAATCACATATGAGATCTATTAACTGCAGAACATGGAACACAAGATTTACGTTGAAACCTTTTCGGGAGAAAACCACAAAAATTCTCTTTATAATTCTTTGTAGATGTTACTGTTACAAATATTTGTATGCACCAACATACTAGAGACACCAATCCCCACCGGTAAAAATCCTGGTAGGGACCAACCTACTCTTACAGATCTTCATAGACACCAATCTACTAGAGACACCAATACCCATTGTTAAGCACCAAGTTAGCAAGAGACACAAATCTCTTTGTTTGATACCAACCTACTCTTACATATTTTCATAGAAACCAATCTGATGGAGACACCAATCCCCACCACTAAGCACCAAATTTCAATCTCTTTGCGTGACATGCACCAACCTTCACTAAGTCTAATTTTTGTGTCTTCCTTCACCAGGTCTACTTACTACTTCTCCCTTCACCGATTTTTCTCAATTCTTATACCTTTACCAAGTCTGACCAAATATGAATTTCCAAATGGAAACATTCCCAAAGCTTTATATTTTGGACCTCTTCCAAAGAAAAAACTTGTGCAAAATTCCATGTATCCAAATTTTCAAATGGCTTTCTAAGATTTTGTATGTCTCCTCTATTCTTGAATATTTTCATAGTCTGAACAATCCCAGAAAATAAGTTATAGTGAAAATTCCAAACTGGCCTATTTGAAATTGATTTTAGGAGTATTTAGAAACACTAACTTCCACAGAGCATATATCAAAAAGTAAAATGAAAGAACATCTAAATTTTTTACTTGATGTACTTCTATATATCTCCTCTGTTCTGTAAAAATTTCAGTATGAAGAGTGCCAAAAAATAATTTATAGTGAAAATTCCAAACTTACCTATTTGAAAACCTATCTCAGGACCATTCATAAACCCTACCTTATCCTTAAGCACTTAGTGATGAGATGGATATTACTCCCAATTGCACATCCCTTAATTTTTTCTAACTACAAAAAATGCTCAAACAAGGTAAATAAATACTTCTGAATAAGTTTGAACATTGTCACCAACAACACAAGATAATTAGTCTCTATATCCAACATAAGCAATATTACATCTCCAACAGTATTCGAACATTATTCAGTTTGTCTCAACAAATCCAATTCATTTCAACAAGAAACAACCAAGTCAAAAATAAGACATCAGTTGGGTTCTCATATCAAAAACTTCGATTACTCCCCCCTTTGAGGAATCAAGAAGTAGAAGAAATAGTTCTTGTTGAAAATTACAGTCAAATAACAATCCAGTCAAAACTTAGTCGACAAATACTCAATTGAAACTTCAGTTGACTTTCATGTCGAGTCAATCCTCGGTCGACCACTTCAAAGGAAATCAATAGTAAGTAAGAGGAATGTGGCATGGATGTACAACCAATGATACACAGTGCTATGAATTCCTCAAACATTTGGCCAAATGATTCCATTACCATCAATCAGTCCAAACACAATGTATATTGGTATTCGAAATTGGTACATAATTCTATATTTCATGTCTCTTATGCAAAGACCTGAAAGCATGATTCACATTCTTATCATTTTTATGGTGAGGATGATGATAGGG
Source organism: Picea mariana (assembly GCA_032191745.1). Classification (NCBI taxonomy): domain Eukaryota; kingdom Viridiplantae; phylum Streptophyta; class Pinopsida; order Pinales; family Pinaceae; genus Picea; species Picea mariana. The sequence continues at coordinate 8,391 of JASDQU010881072.1, forward strand.
AAAAAATTATTTTGCTGGAAGATTAGAGGAAGTAGGCTTAGGGTCAGGTTCACTTACAGGAGTACAACAACCCAACACATTAACAATAGTGTCATCTATAACAACATGCTCAAATTATGGCATGTGAGGAAAATAAATCTCATCAATATTTTCGACACAATCAATTGTAGCTTGTTCTTCAGGAAAATTAGTCTGAACTCGTCCTACAAGAAATACAAGACCTTTAACAATTGATGATATTATATAAGGTTTGAATACTCTTTTCAACTTAATAGTTGTTTTCTCTAGTTCATTTCTTAAGGAAATAATTTCATATTCTATCTCTTCCCAATTTTCTTCCTTTTTCTTCAATTGGATTTTCACCAACTCCTCCATCCTTTTTTCCTTTTCTAGTTGAATCTTTAGGATGATAATATTTTTCTTAAGGCACACATGAGTTCTTCAAGATCCACTTCCCCGTATGTTTCAACATTTTTTTCTTCTTATGAATCTGTTGTTTCTTTCCCTTTTTCTTCATCAAACTTTGTTTCTATGGCAATGAAAAGATTTTCTTCTCTATCACTATCGAATATACTTTCATTGTTATCTTCAGATGAGCTACTTCCCTCTTTGGAGTAAAGAATTTTCTTTTTCTTATGAAAGTTTTTCTTCTTTTCACACTTACTCTTTTGATGAGGTTTTCTATCTTTCTTAATGTTATGATCTTCTTCATCATCACTACTTTCATTTTTCACATATGGACACTTAGCAACAAAAATTCCTATTTTTCCACAATTAAAGCATTTAAAGGGAAACTTACCTTTGTATTTCCAGATCCTTTTTTTATTTTTCTCATAAAATGTATTTCATTTGCATAAAATTCATTGTTGGAGCTATCACTTGAGTCATTCTCTCTATTATTTGTCTTCTTTGAGGCTTTGTAGGATGATTCTTTTTTTGATGGATTTTATTTCTCTATCCTCATTTCATATGTCATGAGGATCCCATGAAATTTATCCATTGTTAATGAATCAAGATCATTCATTTCTTCAATGGGAGACCATTTAGCATCAAATATTAAGGGTACTAAATTTAACACCTTTTGTACAATCATCAATTCTTCAACCTTTTCACTAAGTCCTCTGATGGCGTTGACAATTTAATCCACACAGAGAAAATAGGATACAAAATTTTCTTCGTCTTTCATTTTCAGTCTCTCAAGCTGTCTTCTATGAGTTTGTAGATTTTTCTATTAACCTCGTCAATGCCTTCATAAATATTTTGAAGATTGTCCAAAATTTATTTTGATGATTCACAATGCATTACCTTGAAAACCTTGGATTCTGATAGACCACAAAAATAACATTCATGTTTTTTGCATGATCTTCACTATCCTTATTTCCATCCTAGTCCATTGGTGGATATGTTGGATCTTTATAACCAGTCACAATAGATTTTCAAATACTGAAACCAAGGGCCATTAAATAGGTTCGCATAGTTATGCTCTAGAAGGCATAGTTTGTTCTGTCAAATAATGGAGCCATGTTTGTGGAGAAACTTTCTTGATTGACCATGTGTGCTCCCCGAGATCTACCTTCCAGTGGTTAGAATTGTTTTGAAGGAATTCACTATGATCCCAATTGTTGAGCACACACTTATACTAAGAGGGGAGGTGAATCAATATAAGATTTTGTTTTTTACTTTTTCAAATATTCATCAACCTTAAGGAAACAATCACATATGAGATATATTAACTGCAAAACATGGAACACAAGATTTATGTGGAAACCCTTTCAAGATAAAACCACAAAACTTCTATTTATAATTATTTGTAGGCACCAAACTACTGTTACAAATATTTCTAGGCACCAACCTACTGGAGAGACCAATCCCCACTGGAAAAAATCCTAGTAGGAACCAACCTTCTCTTACATATCTTTGTAGACAACAATCTACAAGAGACATAGATCCCCACCGCTAAGCACCAACTTAGCATGAGACACCAATCTATTTGTTTAAGTGACACCAACCTACTCTTACAGATATTCATAGAAACCAATCTACTGGAGACACCAATCCCCACCGCTAAGCACCAACCTAGAAAGAGATACCAATATTTTTGTGTGAGTTGCACCAACATTCAACAAGTTTTCTTGCTACTTCTGCCTTCACCAAGTCTACTCACTACTTCTTCCTTCACCATGTATACTCACTGCTTTTTCCTTCACCAGATTTTGTCACTGAAGGAAAAAGCAGGAATTAGCATAAAATAGAGGAGACGCAGCAGAACATGTCACCAGTCAAAAGAAGGGGAAACCAGTAGAGGCACATTGCAGTGTCAATAACCTCAATGGACACCTTGATTTTGGGTTGGGGGAGATGACGGGTGCCTAAATTGGCATACTTTCATCACTCGTCTAATAAATTTTTTCTTACCATGTTCCATTGATCATTTCCTTTTTGATACTTTTCTTATCCATTTTTTCCTCACTTTTCATTAAGGTACGAATATTTTCCCATATGCCATTTTTATGCTATTCTTTCATATTTCTTAAAGGAACTTGCTAATTTCAAGTAATAATACTACTACATAGGAGTAACACAATAGTTGCAACTCCTCACAGTGGCTACAATCCCTCTATGTTGTTGTGATTCTTAACAAAATCCAACTACTGAAAATCCAAGTGCACTCTTTATTGTTGTGATTATGGGTACAATCCAACTATTGTAACTCTAAGTGTACTCTCTATTGTTATGACTCTGGAAAACTAATACAACCAAGTACACTCTATGTTTCTGCAACTCTGAGTATATAATTGTTGTGATTCTGAGCACAAAGTTCGTCAGCACAACATTGAACACTACACCTAGTAGTTAGGAAATGATCCTCATATGGGAAAGCGACAGAAGGAAAGTGGACAACCAAAAGAGAAATCGGTTCACCTACCAACTATTTCTCAACTGATATAAGTCAATACATGTCTGATTCTGATCCAGGTGGATATTGGTGGCCACCCACCTATTCCAACTAGCTCCTCTTGAACATTTTTAGTTCAACAAGTTTCTCTGTAATGATGACATTTCTTTGTAATTGTGGGTTTTACACTTTTGGGGATATCCTTAATCCCTACACAGCATCTAGGTGGATATTGTTGACCACCCACCTATTCCAACTTGCTTATTTTGGAAGTTTTCATGTCAGTACATCTTTATGTACTTTCAAGGTCGTTTTGGGGCCCTAAACATTGTTTTTTTGTCTTACCATAGTCAAACTACGGACAAAGTTAGATTTTGATGGCACACTATGTAGTTCTCAAAAATACCTTTCCAATGGGCTATCAAACACCTAAAACGGAGGTTGTATGCAAAATTTACGACTCCGGGAAGTTGAGGTACCAACTTACCCATCGGGGCCCACATAACTTTTGGCATTTCATCTCCTAGGGTTAGGTTTTTAGATGTCTAGGGTTTTTCCATTCATGAGTAATGTTAAAAAGTCCTATGGAGCCTCATTTTAATCATTCTACTCAGACAGATGCACGTAGCAACCACATCTCTTCTCAGAGATAGCTACCACCATTTGAGAAAAAAAAAATTAGTTTTGCAGTTTTACAATTTCAGCCTATTTTATTTATTCAATAGAAGTTATTTTTCACTAGATATTTGTTGTTTTTCTCCGTATCTTTGTGTTATTGTATTCAATTTGTTAGTCATTTTTTTTTCTCATAAATCTGGATTAGTGGTATTAGAGTAGTATGCTCTTCATTTATTTTTCTTCGTGGATGTCCCCGACAAGATCCGGGTACAAGAAGTTGGGACTCGAACCAGTCGAGCCTTTTCAAGATTGGTTGCATCGAGCATGAAAAAAACTCATGGGGGATGAGAAGAAATATGATGGAGTAGGAGATCCTTTTAAAATGTTGCTCGAGGAGTACCTTGCACGACAAAGGAATGAAATGATGGACAACTTTGTACAGATCCTTCGGCGGCTACCCATAGGAGACACATCTTCATCAAGCAGCCATGCAACCCCCTTCAAGGTAAAAGTAATTTTTTATATTCCATTATTTGAATGATTGATAGATGTGGATGTTGTAGATAAATGTTTGAATATGCTCGAAGGGTATTTTTCGGTCCATAATTTTTCTGACAGGGAAACGATTACTTTTGCACTCCTCAAGGTCGCCCCCCATGTTAAGGACTGGTGGGATACTTACTCTGAGCAAAGGGACATAGAGTAATCTAAAATATTTATGGTCACCCCCACATGGAATTCCTTTAGGGATTCCATTAAATAACATTACTACCATGTTGTAAGCTATGAGAACTAGTACACAAGATGGACCATGTTGCGTTAGGATAGGGACTAGACAGTATCATATTTCACCAATACTTTCCATACCCTGCACACCAAATTGGGTATCAAAGACTCTAAACGAAATATGTTGCTCAAATAGCATGGATTTATTCATATATACATTCAAACAAAAATGGAGTTTATGGACATCACATCATTAGGTGCGGCTTATAGATATGTTGTCAAGATCGAGCATAAATTTAAGTAGAAGAGGAAACAGTTTGGATCTGCAAACTCATCATAGCCGAAGCAGGGAAAAGGTGGCCCCAACCCACAAAACAAGAGACAGAGAAAATATGGCCACTCTCAGGACAACCAGTTCAAGCTGCAACACAAGAAGGGTAATCAAAAGTCGAAGAAGGACACAAGAAAGTGTTGTGAATACCATAAAATCCCTTGGCACAAAACCAAAGAATGTCACTCCAAGCAGTCACTGGTGGTCGAGCTAAAAGATTTCGAGTCAGAGGCATATTCTAAATCCAAATCAAATCTAGAAGGAGGGAAACATATTATCGATATCAAACCCAGTGCCACTGTTTTTACCACCAAAGTCCATCCAAGCGAACCAGAAGAACCAAAGGAAGGGGAATGCCTCTTTCACTCATATATGTGGGTAAAGGGGGCTCCACTTCATTTCATTGTCGATAGTGGTAGTCAGAAGAACCTGATCTCAGCAAAGGTTGTCAAGCAGTTGAATCTACAAATGACACCGCACCTGCAACCCTACACCATCGGCTGGATTTTCCAAGGAAGAGATCTTTGTATCATCCAATAGTGTCGTCTACCCTAGGCATCAAGCCCTTCAAAGATGAGGTATTGTGTGATATTTATCCCCTTGAAGTTTGTGATATTATTTTAGGAAAACCATATTTTTGGAAGCAAAATGATGTGTATGAGTGTAGACCCTACAATGTTATTATTACTTTGGGTAGACAATTGTACAAGATACCAGAGGTAGCGGTGCATACCACTATTTATTTAATCTTTGTTAAGAAATGCAGTAAGGTCATTTCACAGACCGAGAAGTTCATCTTCTTTTTGATCAGTGATTTCAGTAAGCATAAGGTTTCCACCATATCTGTGACCTCT
>JASDQU010881072.1:14187-30368 GCA_032191745.1 Picea mariana
AGTAATCTTTAATTTCTTTACATTATCATTCTTATGAGAACCAAATCATTGTGAGGCTACCACCTCTGTCTTGCAATCTACAAATTGTTGAGAGCACCAACTCTCTGGTTTCTCTAGCACCCACTAGAAGGAAGCACCAACTCCCTGAGTGTTCCAACACCAACTGGATGGAAGCACCAACTTCCAGTCACACAGGTACCAACCTGTATAATAGAGAACAATAGTTCTCCCCTGCACCACCTTGCCACCCTATTTTTTCTGGCTGTAACCAGATGGAAGCTACAAATCCCTGTTCTTCAAGCACCCACTTGAAACTCTGAGGACACCAATCCTCCCAAGCACCTCCCAATCACCCTGAAATATAAAAAATTTGTTACTAAAACTTATTATTGTGATACAGTGTTTAGCTATAGCTTACCAATCTCATCACTGTACTACTACATTGATATGCTTTGCCTGCATCAGTGTCTTCCTGCTCGCATTCTTATTTGAGAATTTTATTCTTATGCTCTGTCTCTGGCACGCGTACCTTGGCCACCTCTTTCGTTCTTATACATTCATTTCTATTCTATGTGCTATGCCTCTTATCTCTCCTTTAGCTATTGCACACAGTCTGTTTTTACCCGCATGAATCACTCTCAATAGTAGCAACCTCCTCTTCTTTGTTCTGCATATATTTATGACCCCAAGTCCTCTGAAATATCATCCAACTAACTCTTCATCCCCTCTGGTGATTACACTAAGTCTATTCTTCATTCATGGTTGTTATGTCAAGACTCTTTGGCTTCTCTAGAAGCTACAGTATTCGATGCCTTTCCATCTATCAATCGTCTCTATGATGAGTCTTTATACCACTAACAAATACCTCAAGACTCTTCAGCTTCTCTGGCAATTCTGTTGCTCGTGAGATCATCATCAGTGCTCGTTATGATGAGATTCCTTAGCCTCTTTGGCAGTCGAGACTCTTCATATTATCTTTCGATCACCCTGAAGCCTCTTTGAATTTTTTTTGTAGAAACAATCAGTGGTTTCTGGCAGCTCCCTAGAGATCCTCTGTGCGCTCATTCTCTTAGCACCTTTTTCCCTTTCTGCGAAAAACTACACAGTGGGCGCTAGTTCTTCTGGCTAAGCCCCTTCCTTTCACGTGACCACCGGCGGTGACCAAGCACCTAACCAATAGTCATTTCACGATTTCACATTTTAGGTGATCAACTGTGACTCACCTTGGTTTTCCTGATTCGCAAAACTCCGAAATGGAGCCTAGCACCGCTAGCTCCTTCCCTTCTCTTCCGCTGATGTGACCACTAGCTATGACCATAGGCCTATGCCAACAAACACTTCATGATTTCTCACTTCGGAACATTGCAAGATTTGTGAATTCACTCACATATCTTCTCCAAATTACCGATCACTGAATCGACGAATTTCTCGAGACCAGATCGACGGTCCTCGATTCCCTTGCAATCAATGACTTAGATCGACTTTGTGACTTTGCATTTCACGAATTTGCGAAGAATCTTCTTCTGTGCTCCAGATTCCTGAACTCTTGATATCCACAGGTGCCAAATCAACAGCTCATGCTCCTCAGTGATCCAATGGTCCAGATCTCACTTTCATGAATTCTGACTTCATTTTTCATCATTCCAGATCAATGGTCCATAATGCTTCCTCGATCAACTACTATGATAAAATCATGATTTTGTGTTTTGCGACTTCACATCTCGTCTCCCTAGACAATCAATAATCCAGATCTCTCCTTGGTTTGACGGATCAGATCATGTCACAATTTTGTGTTTTGTGACTTTGGAGGTCAGAGCACCTCCTTCCTTTGACCCTTCAGTCAGTGGAATGCTTATCTAATCTCTTGCCACGTGTCCTTGCTGACATAGTTTGCAACCTCTGTCTTGCTGACGTGGTATGCAAAATTCACCTCCTAGATCTGATGACCTAGATTATTCCTCCATCCAACGAATCAGATCATATCGCGATTTCACATTTCGGGACTTTGGAAAATAGGTTCCTCTGTGCTCCAGATTCTCGAAATCGCAAAACTCCTCATCTGCTACCACGTGTCCTTTGGATCGAATGGTCCCCTTGCTTTCGAGACTTTGTAATCTCGCTTCACCTTGCACTTAAAGGTCATGCACATTCATCTGGATCCAACGACGGTCGGTCCTCGTGCTCAGATCAACGATTGATATTTGATATCCTCATTTGCACTTCCTCTGGTCACTGGACTCTGATCTAACGATCCACAATGCTCCTCGATCCACGATCAACGGCCCACGTCGCTCCTCCTCCTGAGCTTCATTCCTCCCTACTTGGAAAAATTTCTAAGTGCCAAAGGCCTCGACCTTTGATCCTTCTACGAGTCCTGATGATTTGGACATCGTATTTTCTTCTGTAATGTGCAAAGCGCTATCTCCTTTGAGATTTCTCTTATGTGTCTTCACTGTTGAGTTTTCCATGCACACTCTGCTTGTAACCCTCTCAACATCGATCTGCCAATATCATTGTTGTTCTTGTGCCATCGACGTATACTCTGATATTGCCATCAATGACAAGCACACTCGACCTGTGAAGATTCCAACAATATCCCCCTTTGGCATTGATGACAACCCTGCATGGTTGCACTATTCTACTTAGATCCCAACTGTAGAATTTAGAACACCTTTTCTCCCCATTTGACATCAATGTCAAAGAAAACATGCTCCCCTTGAGTTGTTGCAGTATTCTTCGGAGGTATCAGATATTCAACCAACACAAACTCCCCTTGACAGGATGGACCCTCTTAGGTTGATAGTGAGGTCATGCCCAACTTCTAGCGTAGATACTCAAACTGAGCTTGTGAAAGCAGTTTAGTGAAGATATCAGCTATTTGATCTTTGGATGGAATATAATGCAAAGAAACCATAGAGTTGGTTACCCATTCCCTCAAGAAGTGATACTTGATGGGTATATTCTTGGTCTTGGAGTGGAAGACAGGATTCTTTGACACACTAATTGCACTGGTATTATCACAATGGATTTGAATCAATGCAGTATAATTGTTGACACAGGGACAGACCCAGGTTTCAACGCTACAACAATGCACCAACAAAACCCTAACTACTGGCCCTTTCGGCAACACCTGCGAAGTAGATGAATTCTTACCCAAGGTAGAGACAGGGGTGGTTGCAAGACTCAGGTGTCTGCAACCTTAGTTGGGACACATATCTATGATTATATCTCATACGGAGCACTTAGCAATGATCATTCATCGATATCCAACCCTTATTATAATTCACAGATAGCACAGAGCATCGCAACACTTACTGGGATCTAAAGTATTTCAACACTTAGCAATAGTAGAACAGATCAGATTCTAGATCAACACTAAGCATCTTCACACATATTGGATCTAACATTCATACACATCTAAGAAGCACAAAGCATAAATAGATCTATCTAAATATATTAAAGCACTTAGCAAGAGATAAACACATCAAATCCAAGCACAAAGCATAACACACAGATTTACGTGGTTCAACCCCATCCTGGGGCTACGTCCACCAACTCTTCTTCTTTATTAGTGTCTTCAATTGATTACAACAAAGAGCCACCAAAACCCTACTTCGCATAGGAAAAAATATCTGTGCAACTCGCTAGCTCCTTCTTCCTTGCGCTATAGCACAAAGCCTTCTATAACTTCTTACAATGGCTTGCACTCAACCTCTTACAGTCATGCACAAAGAACTTACAAAATCTATTAGCACTTAGATTTTTGGCATGACATCACATAAATGTCAATCCATTGCCCTACTTACTCTACCTAGATGTTTATTTATACATTACAAAAGTGGGCCTAAACGTGGGTAAACCCATGGGCCGACATCTCGTTCCCATTATATATTCCCAAAACCCAAAAAGGGGCCCAAAAGTGGGTCGATATCCCTTGATATCTGATTTGTCTGGCGCTTTATCTTCGACAGGTTGTTGAAGTCCCAAAAATGGTCAAATATGACCAAGTAACTTCAAAACTTGGTCAAGGGCCAACAAGCCCCTAACACTCACCTGTGACTCATCCCGAGTCACTTCGATCTGGACAATTCTTCCTCGAATGCGTCAAGCTTGGCTTGAGATGCTTTGACTTGCTGTTTTGTTGTGGTATCTTGTTTGGTTAACTCCTGGATTATTGCATCATTTACTGATCCGTCGAGGTGTTGCTCTGCTGAGATGACGACCTGTTCTAGCTCTACTCCTTGGGTTTCGATCTCCGAAAATAACATGCATGCCTTATCTTGCATGGGTTGGATTTGCTGACTGACCTCCATTACTTTACTTTGAAGTGTGTGAATCTCCTGCTGAGATGTGCGTTGTTCATGAGAATGCTTCATCCTTTCTATAGTTAACATGGCCTTCAACTATGCTTGTAGCGTATCCGCATGCTATTTTGCTTCCTGGAGCTCCAACTCCAGTGCCTATAGTTCTGGATTCTCTGTAAGGATTTTGTAAGTTTGGTCACTCTAGTTACTTAACTACTTGCACTCCAAGGCAAGAGATTTGATTATGTCAACTGTGCTTTGGGCAGTTTCCTCTCGTTGGTCTCTTATCTCTTGTGGGGTTTCGGGCATAGTGTGAAGTTCTAGATCCGTCATGTGTTGTTGTAACTTCTTGATCACCTCTTCTAACTGTTCCACCTACTGTGGAGTTTGGTCCTCGGTTTGTACTTCGATTATTTACACAGTGCGGAGTGCTCTGTTGACCCTTTCCTTGACTTCAAGTTGTTTGGCGAGTAGTTGTCCCTTGCTTTGTTGTAGCTCTGCTTTCTCTTCATCAAATTTCTCCTACATATTGAGCTTCTCTCATTCTGCATTAATACGTTGTTATAACTGAGCTTCTTTTTCTTGTGCCAAAGCCTAGGTGGATTGTGTTGTTACCTCTTGAGCTCGTCGAAGGAGATCTTTGACCGTGTCAGCAATCCTATGGAGTTGAGCTAGCTCATCTCCCATTTTTTATGTTTCTGCTGGTAGAGGTGTAGTAGAAGCTGCGTGGCTGGACTGGAGTGCCTGCTGCACTTCTTGAAACTCGAACTTGATCCAACTGAATACCTCCTCCTTCTTGGCTTCCTGTTTCTCTGCTATCTCAAACGAAGCATCCTTCAACACAGTGACGATGAAGTTGAAGTCGTTCGATGTTAAGGTGGTTTCAAACTTGGTTTTGGTTGCCTTGGATTTCTTTCTAGATGTGGGATTTGATGGGGAAACCTTCTGTTTCTTGGAGGGGTCCTCCTCCTCTCTAGGAAGGGTAGCCTCGCCTTTCTTCTACTCAACTTAGGTGTCCCCTATCTATCCACCATTACCTCCTTGTGAAGTGGAATCAGTCTTCATGGTTGTACTGTCGATATCTTGAGCATCCTCATTCTTCTTCATTATGCTTGGTCTAGGTGTATTGCGCACTTCTTTAGGACTATAAATATCAGAGAGCTCCGCGGGGTCAGTTGAGATGAGTAGGTCCACCGACCACTCCTTAATAATATCTTATAGGTCTTCCTCTGTCAACTTGTAGTAGAACTGTAACTAATGGTGATGCTCATCGTCACGCGGTGTGATGTAGATGAAGTGGCAGTCCACACTGAAATTCTTCAATGGCCTAAATTTGTAAAGTGTGTTCGGGGTGATGCGAGGCATAGAATGGATTGTGGCCTTCAGTTGATTGTAGTAAATGTGGAAGACGGTGTTGGATTTCCACTGCTTGGTCATGTTGCTGGAGTACCACAATGTACTAAACTTTGCAGCCAGTGGTTCAAAGGGTTCTGTATCTGTGAAGGTCGTACCTTCTGGTAACTCCCATGTGATGAATGCAATCAAGATGAGTAGCCAACTAAAATGGAACTCATGCCCTTGGTCTTGTGCTTCCTGGTAATCCAGTTCCAACTAGTTCACTAAGTACTTCACCCAGTTCATGTGTAATCCCTCCGTGCACTTCCCTGCGAGGTATACCACAAATCCAATTACCTGGGTTGGTATTTTCTTCTATACCAACTTCCCTGCAATGAGTTGATAGGAGAGGCACACTGCGCCATTCTGAATAGAAGCTACTTTATATCCTCGCATGCCCTTCTCGACATCGCCATAAGTTTATTTAATCTTTTGTGCTAAGGCTCGGTCTGTGGTCTTTCCAAGGTAAAAGTCCTGTGGGTCAGGGCCCTACATGCTCAACCCTGTGATCCTATGGATCAGCATTGGATCGACCGTGATGAGGTGGTTTAGCCACAAGTAGCCACCATAATAGCTCGACAGCAGTAGCTTGACACAGGCATTGACTTCTTGGTGCCTTTCGAAATGGGGGATCTTCATGACGTTCAGCAAAGTGGACTGTGCGAGTTCCATAGTTCATTGCTGAGGGACAATCTTAAAGTTTTTACCCTTTGTCTTCATCAGGTATTTATAAGGTATGAGCATACTATAAACCTTTATGTCACCTAGATTGAAGTCATTGAACTTCAACACAGTGAGCTGATCCTGGTTAGCATGAACTACGTGCACTCCTTTCGGGAGGTACGTAGTGATTAACGGGTACTCAAACTCTCAGGGTACACTATCCCGATTGATCTCACTACTCATGGGTGGTAGGTAAGTGGGAAAAATGCTCAGAATGAGATTGGCATTTGCAAGATCTTCTCGATGCTTAGTTCTCTTTTCATCGGTCAGTCAGGATGGGCCAGCTAAAGTGGTCGATGGGGAGGCCTCTACTCCTCACATCGATGATGCATGTACGCTTGTGGACAATCCTCTTCCCGACATGGTTCTTTCAGTCATTAAATCTATCAAAACTTTTGTCGCAGTTGCTTCTTTGATGGTGAGCTCTTCGGACATACGCACTCGAGATAAGTAGTTGGGATCACAATGAGCTCAGACACTGTACTAGAATGAACAACAAGATCGTGATGGTCACTGTATACATCTATGAGCTTCAAATTCTCAATTGCCAAAAGTATTCTCCATGCATGGCACGATGGGATAAGTAGGCAACTCGAAAACAGTCTCCTTGTAATGGTTACAAGCCTCCATTAACTTTTTTCAACCCATTGAGGTGTGGTCCAATGTTCTAGTGGTGAACCATTAATGCTTTTCGACCCATTCGGAGCGGCAGTCGAACGGTTATATCAACTCCCAATGGCTATATTGCTTCGCCTCGACAAAGTGGCCTATGTCGCTGGTATGATATCTCAGTGAAGTTCAATTTCTATCAGTTTCCCATTCTGTGAGGTTCCCTCTGGAATATTTTGTAGCTTGTTGATCTTAGTTCTCTTTTTACTTAGCTTCCTAGCCTTCTTTCCAGTGAGCTTCATCTGGGTGATTCTCTTCCCATTCTGATTCTTATTTTCCTTGGACATAATCACTTCGCGCTGTTGAGATCTCTTCAGGGGTAACACTTATTTTTTATCTAGGATAAGTACTTCAGTCTTCTGTGAGTCGTTCAATATTCTTGTGGCTTTGACATCGGGGTTTCTGGTGTAAAATAGCTTCGATCTATTCTTCTGTTCTTCAAGCAACTACACGATCTTTCTGGTCATAAAATCCTTTAACCCTTGCTTCTTTTGTTAAAAAACTTCTTCTTTTTCCTTTCGTCTGGCTTGATCTCTATCAATCCAAGGTTTTCCCAGTAACATGGTAAACGAAGTACTCTCTTCAATGAATCTAATAATATCAAAATCTTCCTTTGTCGAAGTTCCATTGATTGTCATAGGTATCTAAGCGAGATTTCCACATAACATCATCAATTTTCCTCTGAATAGTCCTATTCCCCCTAGTGAAGGGATCATAGTGGGCTTCCCTATAGTTTCCCAAATTCTTTATGGCATAATGTTCACTTGTGTCTCTTCATCAAGGACATAGTCAGTGTCGAAGTCCCCTATTCTAGATTCAATGCGTTCTTTCTCTTTAAAAATCTCTGGTAGCCTGACATGTCGGTGGTCATTCAAGGTTTCTTTCATTTGCATCAATACCTTATTTGATTCTTTCGGGGGTTCATCCATAGTTTCTGGATCTATCTTAGGGTTTTCTTGATTCAGATTCATTTTTTCAAGTTTAGCAATCATTCTAGGACAATCCAATACCTTATGGTCCATAGCTTGACAACATAGACAACTAGGTCTTCCACCAGGACATTCTTTAGCAAGGTGTCCTAACCTTCTACAATTGTAACAGAGGGTTAGTCCTCTCTTTATTTTAAATGATCCTTAGCCTTTTCTGTACTGCGCACTAGGATCATGGTAGCTAGCCTGCAAATTTTTTTTCTAGGATGTTGCATCCATTGGTTAGTCCAAACATTCTTTCTATGCATAGGTATAACATATCTATCATTATTCTTATCAGATATACTCATATCAAACTTTGTTTCATCTATCAAAGCCCTAGTTTTCAATCTAGGACATAATCTATCAAACATACCTAGATCCATACTCTAGAAACAAAAAAATTCACTTATTTTACTTTTGCAGAGCACAAAGCTTCCACATCTAAAAAAATTTAGCTCTTCTTACCTTTATCAGATTACAAATCTTACAAATCTGACCTCTTTTCTACAGATCTAACCTTTTTTCTTCAGAAACTTCCACTTTAACCTTTCTTAGAGCACAAAGCATTTGGATCTCACTTCTTTTCTTTAGATCTGTCTTATTTCTTTAACACATATATTTTTAGATCAAGTGGATTACTACACACTAGGGCACAGATACACGCACAAATCTTCCACAGTTTCAGGATGAATCCTTGCACAGAGCTTCTTCTTCCTTAGTTCCCAACAATCACAGTTTTATGTCCCAACAATAGAACCATTTGTTGGCACAGGGGAAGACCCAAGGTTCAATGCTACAATAATGCACCAACAAAAATCTAACTACCATCCCTTTCGACAACACCTGTGAATTAGATGAAGTCTCACCCGAGGTAGAGGCAGTGGTGGTTGCAAGACTCAGGTGTCTGCAAACTTAGCTTGGACACGGATCTGTGATTATATCTCGTACGAAGAACTTAGCAATGACCATTCATCGATATCCAACCCTTATTATACTTCGCATATAGAACAGATCATCACAACACTTGCTAAGATCTAAAGTATTTCAGCACTTAGCAATAGTAGAACAGATCAGATTCTAGATCAACACTAAGCATCTTCACACATATCAGATCTAAGATTCATACACATATAAGAAGCACACAACATAAATAGATCTATCTAAATATATCAAAGAACTTAGCAAGAAATAAACACATCAAATCCAAGCACAAAGAATAACACACATATTTACATGGTTCACCCCCGTCCTGGGGCTACATCCACCAAATATTCTTCTTTATTAGTGTCTTCAATTGATTACAGAACAGAGACACCAAAACCCTACTTCAAATAGAACATAAGATCTATGCAGCTCGCTATCTCCTTCTTCCTTGCGTTATAGCACAAAGACTTCTACAAATTATTACAATGGCTCGCACTCAGCCTCTTACAGTCATGCACAGAGCACTTACAAAATCTATTAGCACTTATCTTTTTGGCCTGACATCACATAGATGCCGATCCATTGCCCTGCTTACTCTGCCTAGATGTTTATTTATAAATTACAAAAGTGGGCCTAAATGTGGGTAAACCCACATGCCAACATCCCTTTCCCATTACATATTCCCAAAACCCAAAAAGGGGCCCAAAAGTGGGCCAAGATCCCTTGATCTTTGCTTCTTCTGGTGCTTTATCTTTGACAGGCTGTCGAAGTCCCAAAAATGGTCAAATATGACCAAGTAACTTCAAAACTTGGTCAAGGTCCAATAATAATTTATCCCCAAGTCTGCAAGTGTCTGAATCATCTACAATAATTGGGTACAATAGGTGGCAACTGCAATGTATTTAGCTTCTATAGTTGATAAGGAAACATAACCTTGCTTCTTGCTCAACCCCGCTACTAGAGAATCTCCTAAGAAGAACGCACCTCCACTTGTTCTTTTCCTTTCATCCAGGCAGTTAGCCCAATCAGCATCTGAATAGACTGATAGTTGAAAATTTTGATTCGTAGGATACCATAGGCCATATTCCATTGTTCCTTTCAAGTATCTGAATATTCTTTTGACAACTAACAAATGACTCTGTTTAGGTGCGGCTTGATGCCTTCCTACCATTCCAATAGAATGAATTATGTCTGGACAAGATGTTGTGATGTACAATAGGTTGCCTATCATAGACCTATATGAACTCTGATCAACATCAATTGAATCATCATCCTTTCTTAACTTACATCCAGTGACCATAGGTGTGCTCATAGGCTTAGAATCTTCCATTTGAAACTTCTTCAACATTTCTCTTAGATATTTTTCTTGAGAAAGAAATATTCCTTCTGACTTCTCAGTAATTTGTAGGCTAAGAAAAAATGACATTTCCCCTATCATAGACATTTCAAATTCAGACTGTATGGCAGAAGCAAACCATTGTACCAATGAAGCATTATTACTACCGAAGATGATGTCATCTACATAGACCAACACAATGAGAAGATCATTACCCTCTTTTTTGATATATAGATTGATGTCAATTTTTCCTCTCTTGAATCCTTTTTATTGTAGATATGTATCCAGTCTGTGATACCAGGCATGAGGAGCTTGTTTCAACCCATATAAGGCTTTCTTCAGCTTGCAGACAAAGTCAGGGTTAGCTAACAGTTGGAAACCTTCTGGTTTTTCCATATAAACTTCTTCTTTTAGATCTAAATATAGAAAAGCCGACTTGACATCCATTTGATAAACTTTAAACTCCTTATGACAAGCATAGGCAAGAAACATTCTAATAGCTTCTAATCTTGCTATAGGTGCAAATGTTTCATCAAATTCCAATCCTTCTATTTGAGCATATCCTTTGCAGACCAATCTAGTCTTATTTCTTACAATATTTCCTTGCTCGTTCATCTTATTTTTGTAGACCCATTTTGATCCTATTACATTTTTATCTGTTGGCCTAGGAACGAGTTTCCAAGTGTCATTCTTTTCAATCTGGTCAAGTTCCTCATTGATTGATTTTAACCAATTTACATCTTTACTGGCCTCATTGAAGTTCTTGGGTTCCACCATGGATATGAATTCTATATGTGATTTCTTAGTGTTTTTGATTAACCTTCTCCTGGTTTGTGCACCTTTGTCTTTTTCACCAATTATCTAACTTGCAGGATGATTCTTTTGAGTAATTATGGAGGAAGATTTTGATGTTGTCTGCTGATTTGAGTTTACCTAAGTATTTGCATCTTCATCTAACTCAGATTCTTCTTATTCTGATTCTTGGACCTAATCAACTTCAACTTCATCTATATCCTATGTTGTTGATTCAGTATTGTTCACCTCTCTTACTGGGATTCCTTCATCAACTTTATGTCAATACAATCAACCAATTTATGCAGCCTCTTATTATAGCATTTGTATCCTTTACTGTTTGTAGCATACCCTAAGAAGATTCCTTCATCAACCCTGTCATCATACTTACCAAGGTTCTCGTTATTATTCTTATGTAACACTTACTCCCAAAGACTTTGAAGTGTTTGATTGAAGCAGGTCTCCCATACCACAATTCATAAGGTGTCTTGGCACTGTGTGGTCTGAGGTGGGCTTTGTTAAGAACATGGACTATTGTGTGTATTGATTCTACCCAGTAGGTTTGAGCATTGTTCTTCTCATTCATCATTGACCTGGCCATTTGATGCACTGCTTTGTTTTGCCTCTCAAATACTCCATTTTGTTGTGGAGTTCCTGAGATTGTGTATTCTCTCTTGATCCCATTTTTATCACAAAATTCCTTAAAATCACTTGAAATAAATTCTCCTCCTCTTTCTAATCTTACTGCCTCTAACCTCTTACCTGTTTGATTCTCAGTTAAAGCCTTAAATATTTTAAATTTCTCAAATGCTTCATATTTTTCTTTGAGAAAAACAACCCAAGTGAGTATGGATTAATCATCAATGATCAGCATAAAACAGTTTTCTTTTCCTGTGACTTCCTGTCTTGATGGCCCACATAAATCCATATGAACTAATTGGATTGGTTTCTTTGTTGAAGTAGATCTCTTGGATTTAAATTGTGTCTTGGTTAGCTTTCCTACTTGGCAGGGTTTACACACAAAGTCTTGTGGCTTTGATATTCTTGGAATATTTTTTACTACCTCAAGATTTTTGAGCTTGTTTAAGTGGTCAAAGTTTAGATGTCCAAGTCTCCTATGCCATAACCAACTTTCATCATGTTTTCTTAGATGACACTCTTCTTTATCTTCTTTCAACACATATACATTGTTATCTGTCCTTATGCCTTTAGCCACAACTTGTCCTGAGTTTACAGACTTTATCTTGCAATCCTTGGAAGTGAACACCACTTCACATCCTCTATCACACGTTTGTCTTACACTAAGAAAATTATGTTTCAAACCATCTACAAGTAGAGCATCCTGAGATTTTCCTTTTCCATTACTTAAACTTACCATCCCTTTACCCTTGATTTTACGTGGAGCATCATTTCCAAAGGTTACATTTTTTGATTTTCTTTCAATTAGAGATAGAAACTTACCTTTGTCTCCCGTCATATGTTTGGATAATCCACTGTCAATATACCATGGGTTCTTTTGTCTTTGAGCTGAAAGCACTAGTCCACACTTGTCATTTTCTTTCTTCTTCCAAACCTTGACATTTTCAGCAGAAGGATTCAAATCTGGCTCGTAGTTCCTTAAGTGACAATCTGCAACTTTATGTCCAAAATTATGGCAGGTGTAACATTCTGGTTCATTGAATAAAGGATCATAACGATTGTTATGCTTAACCTGTGCCATTTTCCCAGTCATCACATGATTCGTAGTCTGTGATTGTTTGTTACTTGGTTGTCTCATTCTTTGTTGTGATAGATATCTATTCCTTGAGTGTTTTGATTATTCATATCTAGATCTTAAAGAACAGTTTATAGCTTTGTGACCAAAGTTAGAACAAAAAAAACAATATCCATAGAAAAATCCTTTGTACCTGGAAAATGGTTGTCTTCTTTGAGCAGGTCGATTTCTTTGTTCTACAGTTTCATTTTTGGTACTTTTTCTTTCGCTCTTCCTTGGCGATTGATTATCTTCCTCTATTTCTTCATATTTTTTGTTGTCAATGAATGTAGATTTGAAAAAATTGATGGAATCTTTGTTGCTTGGATGACTACAACTTGATCCTTCTTCATAACCCAAACCAGTTTTCAAATTTGGATTCCTTTTTTGATTCAGAATGGTGGTTAATCCTTCTAAGGATTTAATGCTTGGAATATTTGGAGATACAATGCTTTGAACTTCTCCATCTATTTTCTGGTCTTTACTATCTCTTCCTCTAAGGCTTCACATATTGCCTTCTTCTATGATAACTGTTGTTTTAGAATGTTCTCTATTTTCTTTGCCTCTTCTAACTCCGCCTTTAGCAGGGAAAAGTCTTCATCATTCTTTTCAAACTGCATCAACAACTCTTTTTGTTTTCTTTTTTCAATTCTGAGTCTATCAATTTCTTCTAAGGAACTGATTAGTTCACCTTTCATATCAACCACATCTTCTTCATCATTAGCATCACTTCCTGTGATTTTATTATCATAATCCTTTTTGGCCATAATCATGAATTCATTTACCTTATCTTCATAGGAGGAGTCATTGTCTGTGTCTTCTGAAGAGTCATCATTGTTTATGCATAAACTTTTCCTTTTATCAAATCTTTTGGATTTGTACTTATTTTCACCTTCATAATTCTGATCCTGCTTCTTGTGTGGACACTTAGATGCAAAGTGACCTATCTTTCCATAGTTAAAACACTTGAAGGGAAACTTGCCTTGATACTTGCTCGATCCTTTCTTTAGTCTTCTCACAATTTTTTCTTCAATTTCATCGGGCTTAGAATCCTCATCCTTATCTTCTTTAAATGATGCTTCTCTAGAGGTGGGTTTATCTTTACCTATACTCATTTCATATACAGTCAGCGTTCCTAGAAGTTGATCAAAAGCCAAAGATTTTAGGTCATTAAGTTCTTATATAGTAGAGACCTTCGGGTTGAACCTATCTGGTAGAGATCTCAAAATTTTCTGAACTAAAGAGGGTTCCTCAATTTTTTCACCAAGTGATTTCATTGCATTTACTAGTTCTTCAACTCTCAGAAATTACTTCTCAACAGTTTCATCCTCTTTCATATTTAGCTGTTCAAACTGTACTCTGTAGGTTTGAAGTTTGGCATCCTTTACCTTCTCATTACCTTCATAACTGCTAATGAGTTTGTCCCACATTTCTTTGGCAATTTCTAAGTGAATAACTTTTACAAATTCTTCTTCTTCAAACCCACTCAGAATAGAATTCATAGCCTCAGTGTTGAAGTTGAACTCTAGCTTGTCATCCTTATTAGCTAGTACAATTGGCTTTACATAACCAACCTCTACCACATCCCAGACATCTGCACCTAAAGCCATTATGTAATTTCTCATCCTAACTTTCCAGAAGGCAAATTTTGTTCCATTGAACATGGGGGCCTTATTGGTTGAAGTTCCTTCATGGCTTGACATGTTTAAGCTTACTGATCTACCTTTAGATAAAAGGAACCAGCTCTGATACCAATTGTTGTACAACTGAGAGGGTGGGTAAATCAATTGTCCCTGTGCTTAAACAATTATACCCATTTTAAACTCTTCACAGAACACTCAATCATGATCACAATGATACAGGGAAGTAAGAATTAGAACATTAAACATCAATCACACACATGAAATACAAAAAGACATATATTTCTTGTGGAATCCCATAAAGTGAAAAACCTCTTCTTCTTGATATGATAAGTAATCTTTATTTTCTTTACATTATCATTCTTATGAGCACCAACTCATTGTGAGGCTACCACCTCTATCTTGCAAGCTGCAACTTGCTGAGAGCACCAAATCTTTGGTTTCTCTAGCACCCACTAGAAGGAAGCACCAAATCCTTGAGTGTTCCAGCACCAACGCAATGGAAGCACCAACTTACAGTCACATAGGCACTAACCTGTATAACATAGAACAATAGTTCTCCCTTTCACCACCTTGCCACCCTAGTTTTTCTAGCAGTAACCAGATGGAAGCTACAACTCCTTGTTCTTAAAGCACCCACTTGAAACTCTGAGGAAACCAATCCTCGCAAGAACCTCCCAACCACCCTGAAATATAAAAACTTCGTTACTGAAACTTATTACAGTGATACAATGTTTATCTATGGCTTACTAGTCTCATCATTGTACTACTACACTAATATGCTCTGCCTGCATCAGTGTCTTCATGCTCGCATTCTTCTTTGATATTTATGTTCTTCTGCTCTGTCTCTGGCATGCGCACCTTGACCACCTCTTTTTTCCTCAGACATGCATTTCTATTCTATGCGATGTGCCTCTTCTCTCTCCTTCAGCTACTGCACACAATTTACTTTTACTCGCATGAATCATTCTCAACAGAAGCAACCTCCTCTTCTCTGTTCTACATATATTTATGATCCCAAGTCCTCTGCTAGATAATCCAAATAAATCTTCGTCCCCTCTGGTGATTACACTGATTCTGTTCTTCATTTATGGTCGTTATGCCGAGACTCTTTGGCTTCTCTAGCAGCTACAGTCTCCAATGCCTTTCCATCTGTCAATATTCTCTATGATGAGTCTTTATACCACTGACGGATGCCTCGAGACTCTTCATCTTATCTGGCAGTTTTGTTTCTTGTGAGATCATCATCAGTGATCGTTATGTTGAGATTCCTTAGCCTCTCTGGCAGTCGAGACTCTTCGTCTTCTCTGTCAATCACCCTAAAGCCTCTTTGAATTCTCTGTGTAGAAATAATCAGTGGTTTATGGCAATTCCCTAGAGATCCACGCGCTCATGCTCTTAGCGCCTTTTTCCCTTTCTATGAAAAACTACACAGTGGGCGCTAGCTCTTCTGGCTAATCCCCTTCCTTTCACACGATCATCGACGGTGACCAAGCACCTAACCAATAGTCATTTCATGATTTTGCATTTCGGGTGATCAAATGTGAGTCACCTTGGTTTTCCTGATTCGTGAAACTCTGAAATGGAGCCTAGCACCACTAGCTCCTTCCCTTCTCTTCCACTGATGTGACCAATGGTTGTGACCACAGGCCTATGCCAACATGTGCTTCACTA
>JASDQU010881073.1:12612-23462 GCA_032191745.1 Picea mariana
CAACAGACTTCTCTATAGCCCTGAATAGGGCTTTTTACTCTACCTATTTGGTGACATAGTCCGTACAAACCAAAATATAGTTCTTCCTACGGGACATGGGTAAAATTGGTCCTACAAAGTTGAGGGCCCATTTTTCGAAGGGTTCTATCATAACTTGGGCCCACAAAGGAATTTTGTCAGATGACATAGGTCTTCCTATCCTTTTGCAACTATCACAACTTCTCACATACTTGGTAACATCTTTGAAAATGCTAGGCCAATAGTAACCCGAATGTAACACCTTATATGTTGTACATTTGTCAAAAAAATGGCCACCACATGGTCCATCATGGCAACTTCATAGTATTTCAAGTACCTCATCCTCTCGTACACTTATACGAATAATCAAATCAGGACATGTGCGAAAAATATCATGACCAAACTAAGAGTAATTAGCACTTTGTGTAATAATTTTCCGCTTTTCATGAGGTGACAAATGAGACGGTAACTTCCTAGTGGCCAAATAGTTTGCCATATCCGCAAACCATGGGGTATTGACAGAAAGGGAAAAGAGGTGCTCATCTGGGAAACTATCATCTACAGGGATATCATCATCCTCATTTTTTATTCGGGAAAGAAAGTCATCTACTACATTATCCTTTCCAGGTCGGTCAAACATAGTGATATTAAATTCTTACAATAATAAGATCCACCTAGTCACTTGGCCATTAGTTATAGGTTTATTCATGAGGAACCTAATGGAGGAATGATCGATATGTACAAATACTTCATAACCTGTAATGTAATAACGAAACTTGTTAATAGCATGAACAACTGCCAAGAATTCCTTCTCGGTGACTGTGTAGTTCAACTCGATAGGAGACAAGTTCTTGCTTACAAAATAAATGGCATAGGATTGTTGGTCTTCTTTCTTCCCAAATACCCCTCCTATTGCGGTGTCGGAGGCATCAGTGGATATATGAAATGGGAGAGTCCAATTAGGACCTCTAAGAACTGGTGCCACAAAAAGCTTAGCTTTCATGGTTTCAAAGGTAGTTTGACACTGCTCAGTCCAAACAAATTCAACATCTTTTATTAATAATCCAAACATAGGTGTAGCAATCTTTGTAAAATTTCAATAAACCATTGGTAATATCTGGCATGTCCGAGAAATATTCTCGCCTATTTCTGAGTCTTAGGGGGTGGAAGTCTAACAATGAACTCAATCTTTGTAGGATCGACTTTTATCCCTTCAGATGAAACATGATGTCCTAGAACCACTCTTTAAGTTAACAACATTTTGCATTTTTCATGACTTAGAGATAGGTTAATTTCTTGGCATATGATGAGGACTTTTTCTAAGTTGTCTAAGGCTTCCTGGTAAGTGTTTCCATAGACTGTGAAGTCATCCATGTAGACCTCCACACAATCATGAATAAGATTGGGAAATATCCCTAATATTGCTCGTTGAAATGTGGCAGGAGAATTACACAATCTGAATGGTGAGACCCTATAGGAATAGGTGCCCTAAGGACAAGTAAAGGTAGTCTTGTCCTGGTCCTTGGGTGCTATAAGAATCTGGTTGTACCTGCTGAACCCATCTAAAAAGTAAAAATACTTCTTTCCAAACAAGGTATCTAGAACCTGGTCAATGAAAGGGAGAGGGAAGTACTCTTTCAGAGTGGCCTTGTTGAGTTCTCGAAAATCAACACAAATTCTCCATTTCCTGGTCACTTTATTTGGAACCACTACAAGCGGGGATACCCACTTACTGTCGGAGATGGGAGATAAATCCAACATTTAACAACTTTTGGATTTCCTCCTTGACTATGTATTTGAGTGTTGGGTTCATCCTTCTCTGGGGTTTCCTAACAGGTGTTACTTCCCCCTGGGTATATATATGATGGATGCATGTGTCAGGGTGTATACCCTTCATGTCAGTGTATTCCTAGGAAAATGCTCTTGATTGTTCTTTAAGGATATCTACTAATTGTTTATGTTGGTCTGTATCTATCCCAGAGTTTATATGTAAACAAATTCCTAGACTAATCTCGTAGGGCATAGTATAAGACATGGCAGACTCATCTATTTCGAAAATAAAAGATGCTGAAGAAAAAATGGATGGGTCTAATTGTTCTTGAAATTCTTCCCCAAAMATGTACTCAAATTGGGGAAACGACTATGGAAAATCCACATATGTGATAGCAGAAATGAAATGGTTTAGCACATTTTCTGGTGTATGCTCCTGAAGTGCCCTTGCATGGTCACTAGGTAATACGGGTTCTYCCCAGTCTTCGTTCTCATATGGACATTCAAGCCACCATAGATTCTCC
Organism: Picea mariana; assembly: GCA_032191745.1. Lineage (NCBI taxonomy): Eukaryota > Viridiplantae > Streptophyta > Pinopsida > Pinales > Pinaceae > Picea > Picea mariana. The sequence continues at coordinate 14,925 of JASDQU010881073.1, forward strand.
ATAATAGGTTGAGATGGARGGTAAATGGTGAGCTTTTGGATAGAGAGACCATTTAAGATGGTCATTTCTCCTTCTCTACAACCAATAAATGCATTGGTTGTGGCTAGCCAAGGTCTTCCCAAAATAACGGGGTGGCCTTTGGAAATATCCTTTGAATGAATGAAAATAAAATCTACGGGATACTCCCATGAGGCTAAAGTAACCATGATATCATCTAAAATTCCTTCAGGTATAACCCTAGTTTTATCTGCTAATTCCAAAATGGTTGGGGTTGGTCGAAGAAGAGGTTGTAACTGTAATTGTTCCAAGGTAGTAGCGGTCATAAAATTGATGGTTTCTCCTAGGTCTATGAGAGTGTTTCCGATGGAGACTTCATTAATGGTTATGGTCACTACGGGGTTTCCTGGATTCCCATATTTTGCTAGCTTTAGCTGCTCTGATATGTACTCAGAGAGTCCTCCTACCAAATGTACTGTAGGGGGGTCCTTCTACTTCTTACCTGGCTTCTTAATACACAATTATTTGACTACCTTACTATATATTGGAATGTCTTTAATGGCTTGAAGTAGGGGAATTTTGACACAAATATTTTTAAATTCATTCAAAATGTTAAATTTCAGTCGGGTGGTAGGTTTCTTGATTACCAATCGGTCTGGATAAGGAGGGACCTTCGTAATTTGTAATGGTTCATTTTGGGGAAGCTTGGGTTCTTGATTCTTCGGGATAATAACATCTTCCCACCTAGTGTCATCCATGGGTTGTCTAGTGATTTCTTCTTCTTCTTCTTCCTGGATGACTGCTGAAGGTCTCTACCTATCTAGAAATTTTCCTGATCTTAGTTGAATTTCCTATAATGGAACAGGAGTAATAACACATGTCAGGAAGGCCTACATCTCAACATTGTTAAGAGGTTGAGGGGGCTTATTATTTGGGTTTGACACTAGCTGTGTTGGTAATAGTGTTGGTCTCGGGGAGCTTGCATTTTGAAATTGTAGCATTTGTTTTTGTGGGATAGGAGGTAAAGGTGGTGGAACAAAACCTGGAAAAAGTTGTGGAGTGTTCGGTGGGAATTGAGGATAAGAATGTTTGGACATAGGGATAGGTGGAGCTTGAGGGTTTCCTTGGTTGTGTCCTCCCCTCCATCCTTGAATCCAAGGATGTTGGTACTGAGTAGACCATTTTTTCCAACCTAGTGAGTTCCACTGTTGTTGTTAATAATAGGGTGGAACTTGAGACTGTAGATCTGGGTATGTGGGTTGATTCCTAGGTTTCCATGGCCTCCTAGGTGCATAAGAAGACTCCCCGGGATCTCCATCCCTATAGATGGCTAAGAAACTGGGCAATGATGGGCATTTTTCAGTCACATGGTCTTCTTTATAGAAGCTACAAACTGAATTGTTATCTAATGGGCACTCCCTTGAGGAATGCTTCGTCCTGCATCTTGGGCAATATATGCGCATTGCTGCATTTTCCTCCTCCTGTTTCTTTTTGAGTTTAAGGGTATCCAACTGGGAACCTATTGTGCTTAAGATGTCAGTCTTAATGTTTTCTAAAAGGTTCCATATCTCTACTCTCGTAATACCACCTGAACTAACTGGTTTTAAGCTTCTATTGTAAGGGTCCCAAACATTCTTCCCTGTTTTGGCTCTACTCCTTGAGTAATTTACACATTTCACATATTTCAGCAAATGGTTAAAGAGAGATGTCACCTGATGCCATCAGGTTAAGCATCTCTAAATATTTTTCTGAAATTCCCTTAAGAAAAAGAGCCCTAATTGCATCCTCTAGGAGGTCATGGTATTTTGAATTCTGGGAGATATAACCAAATCTTTCCATACAATATTCGAGGGTCTAATCTTCTAATTGTTAGATTTTAAAAATGTCATTACGAGACACTTTGGTCTTGCATTAGTCTTGGTACTTCTTGAGAAATATATCTTTCATGGCTTCCCAATACCTAATACTGGATTCTCCCAACCCCATGAACCATATTAGTGTGGAGTCTTTGAGGGTGGCAGGAAAGAGTTTTAATTTCTAGGAATCTTGTATGTAGTTGTAACTCCTACACAAGATGTCAAATTCAAATAGGAAGGTGTATGGATCTTCACTGTTTTTACCGTAAAATGTAGGTAGTGCTGAGAGAGGAATATTCTTCATGTTGACATTCAGAGTGGTGTCTAAAATTGAAAACCCGAAGGTAATTTCGGTTTGGTTTCCAGTTCCTTCTTCCTCTCCATGTCTTACATTGTTATGGTCCTCCTGATCATTCATATTGGCTTGGTTTCCAAAAAGAGAATACCTAGGTAGTTTTACTTTTGAAGAAAACAAGGTTTCCCTCTGATGGAAAGGCCTTCCTATGGATTGGATATCTGGGACTCTACTCAAGCCAGTTGAGACTATTGGTGCCAAATTTTCTGTGTCAATTTGAGATATGATTACATTGGTTGAACTACCAAACAAAAGATTCACCTGTTCAAGGTCTATGATGTCCTTAAAATTAGGGTCCCCTGGTGGTGGTGTAAAAGAAAAGGTTGTATTGTTTGGTTCTGTGGAAGACTCGAGTAGTATTGCCTCCTATCCTAATATGATTGATGCTTCAATTTCTTGTTCTATAGTTCTCTCTGTATTAGTCCCTTCAGAGACTATTTTATCTCTTTGAGTCGAGCTAGCTTCTATTTTTCGGGATCGGTCTATGGATTTTATAAGCAAAATGTTCCTTCTCCCAAAGATATCAGAAGGAAACTTGGTTGAAAGGTCTGAGTTTGATTTAATATATCTACCTTGTGGGTCTCTAGGCCTATTCATGAAATAAAGCAAAAACAAAAAGAAAAAGATACCATTTGATTACTAGGTCTATTCATGAAAAATAAAATCAAAAAGAAAAACTACCATTGGATTTGGGGGAACCGACTATAGCAGATGCACAGGTTCTTACCTCGTCTTAAAGTTCCCCCACCACCAAACTAATGCTAAGGTCTAGAAATAATCTAATTCCTAACTACTTCTTACCTTGAGACAACTCCCCGACAACAATGCCAAAAAAAGATGGGTGTTGTATATGCACTAAAAACATAGTAAAAACCCTCAATTAAATTTTCAACCTGGGGTAAGTAAACTTAGAGTTGTAGCAAAATGTATGCCAAAGGTATAACTCTAGTAGGAGTATAATTTAACTAATGAAGGTAACTATCTAAGGCTAATCTACTCAAGAAAAACTATTTAATGAATAAACCCTACTAAGCAAATTGAAACTAAGTAACCTAAGTACTTTTGGGCCAAGGATCGATGGATAGTTCCTAAGAAAGAAAGTAAAACCCTATGTAAAGCAAACTAGTTCAACAATAAGAAAAGGAAAACTATCTAAGCATAATAAGCAAATGACAAAAGAAAACTATTTTAACTTGCCAACCTATAGTCAATGAGCAACTACCCTATGAAAGCAAATAAATAAACAAGTAAGCAAAGACACCTATCTAACCTATTAAAGAAAATAGGCAAGCAAGCAAAGGCACCTAACTAACCTACTAAAGAAAAAGATGAGTATGCAAAGGAAACTAACTACTGCAAGCAATCAAAGTAAAACTTCTCATTGAACAACTATCTACCCTAAGAGGCAAGTGGACTAAATGCTTAATGAAAAACAATTTCTAATGCATGAAAGGAAATCTAAGAGGCAACTGGACTACATGATCAATGCAATGCATGAAAGAAAATCTATTCTATTGAAAGCAAGAAAGACTAACAACTAATTCTTAATCTATGATAAGAAAACTACTATCTAATCTATCAAAACAAAGTCTATCTATCCTACAACAACAATAAACTATTTTCTAAGCTATGAAAGCAAGAAACTATATTTATGAAAGCAGGAAAACTACTCTTTAACCTATGACAATTCAAATATAATGATGGTGGTTGTGTGAATGTCTTCAGTGTCGGATAATATCTCGATGTAACTTGACAACAAAGGACAATTCCAATGGTATAAACTCAATACTAATCTCAATGGCAAAATGAAAGGTATGGATTAAACAATCCAGTGAGAATTTAACCATGAAAAAAATAATGTTAAATACCTTGTATATTCATGTATAAACCATCAACAACATAAGAAGATCATCATTATTTAACAATGAAATTTAATTTCATTTTAATTCTAGGAAAGGAAATTGCGTAAAACAAAACTATGTTATGTCTACTTTAACCATTCAAACTGCAACAAGGAAATAATTAAAAACAAAAATTAAAATATGATATTAAAAAGTAAATTAACAATATATATTAACCAACAACTAATTAAATGAAATCTATATAAAACTGAAGTAAGCAAGCCATACCTAAAAACTGGAATTAACTCTATCCATCCATCAAATTCCTATCAAAGAAAACCCAAATTAAACTATGTTCTATTCTAATTAAACTATGTTTTAAGCTAGACTATAAAAACATAAATCAATCATGATCTAACATCTAAATGCACATGGGGTTAGTATAGAGACTTGCAAGTCTGTTCCTAATCTATGAGATCAATGCATGCTAACACATCTCATCATCTTAACTTGCAAAAGAGAATCAAAACAACTAAGCTACAACAAACTAGTTAGCACAATAAAAACATGCATGTACAAAAAATAAAAAAAGAGCAATTAAATTAAGAAATGTATAAATAAACATGAAGACAATTACCAGACTGTTGGCGGGTCCCCCAGTAAGTCATAGTCACTCTCTAAAATCACACCACGAGCTTAACAAGACGAATTCACCATTAAAACTTGAAAACGCAGTTCTGGCATAATTTTGGCAATGTAAAATATCAAAAATAGAGAAAAACGAGTTTGTCTCTGATAGAATGGTTCTTCTACTTTCTTATGCTACTTAACAATCGTCTGACCATCCTAGTAGTATTTATAAGCTTACATACCAAGTGGTCGACTACAGGACGGTCAAACCACTTCTAATTTCAGCAAATTACAATAAATGATGCCCTAACAGATAAAATAGAGCAAACCGATAATAACTCTCTTTGGACAACTGAAACTGAGTTGTCTGGAGCTCGGTAGGTGAAGGGGGCAAGGATAAACAAAACCCACGTGCCTGATTTTCTCGTCCCTAGCCACCAATACCTTAATCGCCAAGTCACCCTACGTTTTTGTGCAATACGTAGTCCTGGACAGAGTGTTGGATCAAGTGCCAGAATGAGTGTCGGATCAAGTGCCAGATCAAGTGCCAAAACTAGAAACGTAGTTCATTTTTTCCCCATAACACCAAAAAATGTGAATTAGCTCTTAGAAATCATAAAACATGATGAATTATACTTGATTCAATCATTAAACATGAATTACACGTACCTTATGGAAATCATACCATTTTATCATGAAATTCTTCAAAAAGCTCCTTTAAAGTATGAAAAACACATATGTACATGTGGCAAAAGTGTATAATAACCTTCATGAAAGTGATCATATCTCGGGCCCAAAAGAACTGTTACACCCATTAGTATAAGTGCTTCCCAACAACTTGTATAAAGTTCCACACCAAACTCCCCTCATCAACACCATTGCCCCTCGTACCATCTTGCAAGTGTTCTTTCGAAATACAGTATCCACTCCTGCATCATCCAACTTGCTTATAGATATTAGGCTCCTGACAAGTTTTGGAATGTGCAAAACCCTAGGGAGAGTTCTAATCCTTCCATCTTTTAGTAGAAACTTAACCCTTCCACGTCCCAATATTTTTGTTGTCGAGTCATCTCCTAGGAATACATCACCACCATCATATTTTTCATATTCAGAGAACCACTCCCTGTGAGGAGTCATATGGTATGATGCACCTGAGTCGATCAACTATACATCACAGTCTGCATGTGTACTTGTAGATGCCAGGTAAACATCACCTCCTTCTTCAGTGGAGGTTTTCACCTCTGTGGAAGAGGTACTATCATATCCCTTTGGTTTTTCAACCTTCTTAGACTTGCAATATTTCTTATAATGCCCTCTTTTACCACACTTCCAGCATTTCCTTAAAGATTTTCCCGGAGACTTAGATCTACCTATAGATTTAGATCTCCCCCCCCGAAGACTTACCAGGATTCCTGTCTTGGGTACGACCTCTTACAAATAAAGCATATGTGCTATGTCCATCCATGTTTTTCCACCTCATCTCTTTAGATAACAAGGATGCAACTACATCCTCACACTTCAATGTAGATTAAGTGGTACTGCCTATTGCTACAACTAGATTATCCCAAGAGTCTGGAAATGAACATAACAAAGTAATACACTTATCTTCTTCTGCAATCATAATATTAACAGAGACAAGTTGACTTACCAGAGTATTAAAGGCATTTAGATGTTCTGTTACAGAATATCCATCTTCCATCCTAATATGATACAACTTCTTTCGAAGAAACAACTTGTTTACCAGGGACTTTGATTGATACAAATTCCTGAACTTATCCCATAGTTCCTTGGTTGTAGATTCTCCTGAGACATTCAACAACAACAAATCTTCCAGGCAGAGTTGAATAGTACTCCTTGCTCTTCTGTCCAACTTCTCCCAATCTTCCTTCGACATAACAGTAGGTGGTGTACTGGTAGTTTGTGTACTAGTAGTTTGTGTACTAGTAGGTTGTGTACCAATAGCTTGTGTGCTAGTAGACGATGTACCAGTAGGCTGTGTACCAGGATCCACAGTGATCCATTGTTCTCTATCTAGAAGAAGGTCCTCCATCTTCAGCTTCCATAGCCCAAAGTTTTTTCCATTGAACTTCTCTATCTTGATTCTAGAACAACTTGCCATTCCTCTTTCTGCACTCAAACCACCACTGCAAAAGCTCCCACTAAACCCAGGTTTATCACAGACCCAAGATAAACTTGATCTATCAAGATGGAGCCAAACCCTCAACAACAAAGGCGTTGCTCTGAAGCCAAAAACGAGCTCTGCTACCACATATAAGTTTTAAACCCGTGAAGTAAAGCAATGCATATAGAATCTTAAGAAAAACATAAATTAATCAATCGCTCATTCACATAGTACACATAGATTTATACCGGAAACCCTCAACCAGGGAAAACCTTTCTTATATTCATTATATCAAATTTCACCATTCACCATACAATATATACAATGTTTTTAGGTATTCCATAGATACCAAAACCCTAATCCCTTATTCTGGGATTAATTTAGAAAACCGCTAAAAATAGCAAAAACTGCCCAAAAAAAAATATTTTGGGGCGTTGCCCTAAATTCTGCGTGTAACTAGGGGGGAGCATACCTGCCCCCCCCCTCCGAGACCCCCCTAGGAAGCACCCAGAACACACGACACAAATAGCACTACTAGAGGGAACGTCAGACACAATTGTCGAATCTGACGCACCCACACACACACACATGCAAAGAATATAACATATACCCAACAGATTATCAGCCAATATTTTCTTTCTTCTATCCATAAATACTTTTATCACTCTGTCCCCTCAACATAGATTTTCCATATTATATAACTACTATCACCTACAACTTCCTTGTTGTAATATCTAACAGTTCCTAAAGTGTTTTCAACTTCATGAGTTAGCAATACTCACATCATTTCAGCTGTTAGCATAATCATTTCTATGTTATATAATATATACATGCATTCACCCCATTGCATTCAATAACTCATGTAATATCACTTGTAACATTTTTAACAGCTCCAAAAACTGATCTTGGAATTGTAATAGACAACAATCCAATCACCTTCAGTTAGTACTCATATTAAATATAATGCATCTATCCATCATTACATATTTTAAACACCACACGATTTTCATAATGCAACAATTAATTAATAAATAAAATAATAATCAATGTGCCAATACCCATGACCACATCTATACAATGCATCCATGCATTGGCTACATAATACCATATAACTATGTCATGCATTCCACCACGATGAGTTGGAAGGTCTAGCCAACACACCAACACATCATCCACACACTTTCTACTACTTTCATGACTATTTAAATACCTTCCTTTTCAACCCAAACACAACACCCTGAATATAATTCTCAAGTTCTCTTCAGTGTCGGCAAGGAGGTTGTAGTCCAAAAATCTTATATACAGTAGATACCATGGAGCACTCACATAGCACTATAGCCCTTCCATATCCAACCATATTATGGTCTCACACATGACTAGCTCTATGAATATTCATTTTTATAGGAGTATGCCTCCTTAATTAACCCAATTATGATCCCATAACCAATCATAACATAATATGCAACCAACATTTTATCTAAATACATTATATAATCAACAACATTTACATACTCTAGGCTTTTTTCCATTACATATAAATTTAAGTATTGAAATTAATTGAGGGAATTCTTACCTCAATCCCCTTCAACATGTATGCATCAAGAGAAACTAAATGAATACATGCTTGGTTGTTATCAACCTACTTGTTTCTATCTGACCAACTGATATTTGTAGAAGCTCATAGACTTCCTCCTTCCTCATTCTCATCACTATTCTTTCCACCCTCATGGGTCTTTA
>JASDQU010881073.1:34837-46237 GCA_032191745.1 Picea mariana
TTCCTTGGGTGTTTGAAAAGTATGGGTAAAATTCTCATCTCCTTATTGCCACTGGTCAAGAGTAACATGTTGTGATAATTGTAAAGGAAACACTTGGACATGACTCTCAATGTCATAGATGGGATCTAAATCATAATCAACTACATCCCACCTACGTCTCCCAACATGTATGAACTCAACAATGTTATCAACTATGTCACAATCTGTATCATAACATGTAGGATTCAAGGACTCATTTATCTCCTCCTTATCTCCTGCATCATAAAGTAAAGTATCATCAAAATCTTTGGGGGGGGGGGGGGGGGGGGNTATTGTTTCTTCTTGTGCAGGAGATTTGAGGACTTGGGTTTCTTCAACATGCATTATCATTTCATCCTCATGGACTGCCCCTTTGTCTTCAATTGTACAGAAAGGAATATTCACTTCGTTCAAGGCTTTCATTTCTCCTTCATTTTATGAATCATGGAACAAAGTGTCATTGAAATCCTGAAGAGGAAAGAAACTAACCTCTTCATCTTTTTGTTGTGTGGGAGGAATGGTTCGTGGACAGCTTCATCAAAGGGAGGAGTGCAGGTTCATATTTCATCATGTTGCTTAGGTTCCAGCTCCTCAACTGTATCTCCATTTTGCTGATCGATAACTTGTTCCTTTCTTTCTTGTGAATTTTCAGTAAAGATCTCAAGGGAAAGTAATATATCCAAACTAAGGGCATCTGGGGTAAAGAGATGTCCCTTCCTAGTCGAAGAGATATTTGCCTCGATTTTTATGGCCATGTTATAAGCTTCTGTAAGTGTTTTTGGACCCTTTCTATTGAGGAGGAAGCTCAAATGGCCTAGAAGTGCATTGGCAAAGAGATACAAGAGGTACTTGTCTTCAGAACAATGGCTTCCAGGAGTATGGTGTAGAAGCATCTGAAACCCACCCCTAAAGGCCCTGACAGTTTCATCCTCCGTTTGTCTTATGTATTCGAGTCCTTTAAGTCCTTTAACTCATGAGAAATTTTTCTTCTAACTGGTTCATAGATGTGATGTTGGCAGCTAGAAGATTATCATACCATTTGTTAGCATTTCCATGCAGAGTGGAAGAGAAGAGTTTCATTACCAAGTCTTCAACATCATCACTAACAGGGTGGTGCTGAAATAAAGCCCAAAAATTGCTCATGTGATCGTCGAGCCTTTCTCCATCAATTTCAGTGAATCTAGGGAGCGATTTTTCATAGTTCGGGGGCATTTGTCTAGGATATCTCGGGATTTTATTCATTTCTAAAGGCTTGTAATTTCCTAGATCCCATTTTGAATTCATAGTTGGCTTCGTCATCAGTGGAGTCACCAAATAATTTTCTTGAAACTATAAAAGGATAAGGGAAAACACCCTAAGTGGAGTCGTCGAGTAAGCTTGTAAGATAAAGACACTAGAGGCAAGGCTTACTGAAAAGTGTCTTCTTGAGGAGAATTGAATCATTGTTCCCCGACAATGGCACCAAAATGTTATCCCACAGTTTGTAATTAGGATAATGGATGGATGAAAAGAGGTCAAACTAGTTTAAATGAACCAATCCCACCCACTATCACCTCGATGGGAAGGTTCTTTCTATTTACGGAGGTAAATCCCAGGGGAGACGTCCCCAATGACTTGGGGTTTTGAGAAGGTAAAAAGGGATTAGAAGGCTAAGTGATAATATCCTCCCTCACAAGTTACCACCTGATCATCAAGTCCAACTTATAAGCAATAAATATAACTGGAAGTAATAACCAAGGAATGAGTACCTGCCCGAGACAAACCAACAAGAAAATATATGTGCAAGCTTGCTTGTTGGTTAGTACTTCATATAATCAATGACTTTCTAACAATGAGAAATTGTACAACTATATTGATGAAGTAAATCACTTGTTTACAATATAGCAATGATTACAATATATATTACTTCTCAATGAATGCTAAAAGCACTTCACAATGAACAATGGAAATTTATCATTAATGTAACAATACTTGAACCAACACTTTAGCTAATCATTCAATTTCTTTCAAGACAAATAGGTATTTCAAAAAGGTGTTTATAGAATAAAAGATGACGACAACACTAGGGTTAGTAAAGTTAGTCTAGGCTAGGGTTAGTAAGAGTTAAAGGTTTTCAAAGTAGTTGATTGTTGGTATGATCAGGGTGCTCAACAAAATGGAGGTCTTAGATCAGTGTCATGTTAGGGTTAATGGAGTCAAAAAGGGCTATAAATTTTGACGGGTCGTGATGATAGAAATAGGGCTAAAGACAAGAGGGTTTGGTGTCAAAGTGTCGCTAAAGTGAGGCTTCAACAGGTCAAACCCTAGGGGAGACAGCTCACTATGGTGTAGGTGACCTAGGCCCTAGTGTGTCTTCCTCATTCTCTAGCTCAGAAGACAAATTTACACGGCTATCTTGAGGCAAGAAAAGTTATGGTTGAAGACAAGAAGGTTAAATGTTGAGGTGTTTCTAAAGAAAGGCCTCAACAATGAAAATCTAGGGGAGAAATGCTCACTAAAGTGTAGGTGTCCTAGGCCTTAGTGCTTCCTCCTCCTTCTTCAGCTCATTGACAAGAGTAAAATGGTTATGCTGGAAGAATAGTGCTAGAGTGTTTCTATGGAAAGGTTCTATCTAACTTCAGCAAAACCAAAAAGGCTCTTTAACTTGGTAGGGACACGAGACAAGGACCTAGGCATGTGCTTGTCACCTAGGGTTTTCATTCAGCAAATTATAATAACAAATGAAAGAAAATAACACCAAAACCATTCAATCAAGAAGTTTTGCAGAAATTCACTTACATTTAACCAAGAAATCAATAGCCATGCCCTATTTGTAAACCTTCCACTAAGAGAAATGACAAAATAGCCNAAAGTAGTTGATTGTTGGTATGATCAGGGTGCTCAACAAAATGGAGGTCTTAGATCAGTGTCATGTTAGGGTTAATGGAGTCAAAAAGGGCTATAAATTTTGACGGGTCGTGATGATAGAAATAGGGATAAAGACAAGAGGGTTTGGTGTCAAAGTGTCGCTAAAGTGAGGCTTCAACAGGTCAAACCCTAGGGGAGACAGCTCACTATGGTGTAGGTGACCTAGGCCCTAGTGTGTCTTCCTCATTCTCTAGCTCAGAAGACAAATTTACACGGCTATATTGAGGCAAGAAAAGTTATGGTTGAAGACAAGAAGGTTAAATGTTGAGGTGTTTCTAAAGAAAGGCCTCAACAATGAAAATCTAGGGGAGAAATGCTCACTAAAGTGTAGGTGTCCTAGGCCTTAGTGCTTCCTCCTCCTTCTTCAGCTCATTGACAAGAGTAAAATGGTTATGTTGGAAGAATAGTGCTAAAGTGTTTCTATGGAAAGGTTCTATCTAACTTCAGCAAAACCAAAAAGGCTCTTTAACTTGGTAGGGACACGAGACAAGGACCTAGGCATGTGCTTGTCACCTAGGGTTTTCATTCAGCAAATTATAATAACAAATGCAAGAAAATAACACCAAAACCATTCAATCAAGAAGTTTTGCAGAAATTCACTTACATTTAACCAAGAAATCAATAGCCATGCCCTATTTGTAAACCTTCCACTAAGAGAAATGACAAAAATAGCCAAAACAAGCTTCCTTCAACAAGTGTGCCTTAGAATAGGGCACAAATTTCAGACCTCGCCAAGTGGTGAGTGAAAGATGATCCAAAATATGAAGGGAAAAACCCTCAATATATAGCATACCAATGAGATAAATTACATTTTAGGTCATTAAAACACCGACAAGGCCAAAATACCATAATTTAGGTCATTAAAACACCAATAAGGCCAAAATACCAAAATCATTTTGTTTTACATTAAATGTCTTAAAATTAAACCCTAATAAAGAAATAGTGAGACGTCATCCCCTTTCTAGGGTGACACTAGCCTCTTTTAGGGAAAATTCAACCTCTTGTAGAAAAACGTTAGCCCTCCTTGGGCTTCTCCAAGCTACCACACATGAAAAAACTTCCATATCAGCCTCCAAAAATGTCCATACTATTGGGTGACGTCATGGGCATATTGGGAGATGTCCTGGGCCTTCCAAGTCCAACGTTCCTATGGAGAGGGATCAACCCCCCTGGGTACAGGTTTTCTCGGCTGCCTCTAGCAGATTCTTCTGCTCTTCCCTGGAACAAATGCTTTGCCCTATCTCTCCCCCCTACTAGGGTCTCAACATCCATCTGGTGGGATCTTCATCCCCATGGAGGTCCAAACTAATTATCTCCCCATGTGTACTTGTCCAACGTGGTACCTATCTGTCGGGCATGATCCTGCACATCAACAGTTACGCCCTCCATGGGATCATAAGTCACATGATTCATGGCAATGTTAATCACATCTAATCATCAATATTTATTAAACATGTGCATAAAACCCCTTTACCCCATTCTAGTGGTCAAAGACATTATACAAGTCTGCAATACAAGTTTGGGGGAAGTGGCAAGACGTCTTATTGGGCTAGAGTCTACTGGAAARTGGTTKTTCCTGGAAAGGGTCAAATCCAAGTCATGSAAGTAACTRAGGTGAATGGGGATGCCTGGGAAGAAGGTACAATGATATTAGGGATGGCTTACCRGTGGGTGCCTCTGTGGAGGGTGAGCTATACCTGTCCTGGATGCAATGTTTCCAAGCCCATTCATGCATTTTATCTTCATTCTTTTTCTTACAAGATACTAGTGAAAGGACATTGCCCTGTATTGGTGACCAGTGGTGGAAATGATAGCCACAATCATTTCATGGAAATGRGAAGGMTTTCTCGTGATGAGACCCCCTTTCTCTTGGCTATSCCACCAAGAGGAACTACCCTAGCATGGTGAAAAAATTATCATAGTGTCATACCACTAGATGCTCATGGACCTAATGGGTTGGCTCGTGATGAAACCCCCTATCCTCTAACTAGGTCTTGTCTTATTGTTTTTTTATCTTTTTTATTTCTTTTTTCTTTCAAGAAGCTAGTTATGGGACACTGCCCTGGCTTGGTGACCAGAGGTGGCAATGTTACCCACAAGTACTTTCACGGAAATGATAATTTTGGCTCATGATGAGAACCCCTTTCTCTTGGCAATGCAACCAAGAGCCACTACCCTGGCGTGGTAACCCGCTGCTAGTAGTGTCATACTGTTAGACACCCATGGACCTAATAGGTTGGCTCGTGATGAGAACCCCTATTCCCCTACTAAGTCTTGATTTATTTTTTACGGGTCCATCTGTTTCTTACTGAGAATCTCTTTATTTATTTCCAGGGAATCCCTGGGTGAAGCATCTCGAGGTTTTATTCTTAGGATTTTATTGTTAGCTGCTTTTACCCCTAGGCCTTTAGCCCATTCTTCCCACAAGGTAAGGTACAACCCCTAAATGTTTACCATTCAAGCCTCATATTCATCCCTTGAATGCACACCTATAGATATTTTCACTCAAGAAAAAAGGTTTCACTCTCTTGATATTCTTCTCCTAATTTTCTCTCAAGATCAACAATTTGATGCTAGTCTGGTCCCCCCTTTCACCATGAATGGACTTGGTTATATAGGATTCAAGAGGTCCAACTGAGATGTCTAAATGGAGAGTATGGTAGAGAATTTTGATGTATTGGGTTAGTATTTACTTTTATCTTCATGATCATGGATTTCCCTCAACATGGAATGGAATAGGGTTGAGTGAATCGTGATGAAAACAATGCAAACAACCCAAATCCTTCTCGAGCCAACTTCCCCAAAAAACATGGAAACCTCTCTAAATGAAAGTAAAACCCCACAGAGTGGAAGAAAGGGTGTCCTAGATACTCTTGTGTAACTAAGAAAGGAGGGAGGATGCCCCCTATGCATGGGAAGGGAGGTGTCCCTGGTAAAAAAGGGCCAAAAAGACAAGGTAAAAAGTGGGTTTTTGGCCTCCAAATGATGGTTTGTATCCTCCAAATTGGCTAGGGATTATGACATGTCATTTTACATGGTGTCAAGGTTGTAATACTTAGAAAATCATGACATTTATGCCATGACACTTAGTAAAGTACTCCATTGTAGTTGCAACACTTACAAGGTGAGATGTCACAATTGCGACACTTAGAAAAGTGAGATGCTACACTTGCGACACTTAACAAAGTGAGATGTGACACTTGGCTAGGTGTAAAAAAATGGCGTATAACATATTCCCCCAAAACTGTGAGGTCAAAAGAGAAAATGATGGTCGAAACACTTTGAAAAAATTGTATGTCAAGATACTGAAGAAGGAGAACCTATCAGAAGATGCACACAATTGTTAATCTATATAAATATATCATCCCTAGGTAGGCATACCCATGATCAGAAAAAATGGACTCAAATCATGGCCACCAACCAATACATTGTGGATCCATGAGAGTATTGACTAAGGATATGGCCACAAAACATACAACGTGGATCCATATCTCCATGACACAATCAAGTTGTGGCCACGAGATTGTACACAATGGAGATACAATATGACAAAACAACATAGCCATGGACCAATACAATGTGGATCTATCTAACAATGTATAAAACTTCTCTCCATCACAACCTATGTTAGACACATAATGTTGGTAGGTGTATAAAAATTTCTTAGGGTCTTCATCCTGATCCTGGATTAGTACGATTATATCCATGAGAATACATGTGATGATGTTGAGCATCATAAAAACCTCTTTATTATAGGTCATTAATGTATATCATTAACAAGTGCGAGGGAAATCACCAATAATGACAATGATTCACAAGGTACCCCAGTACATTCCATAGGATTTCAATAAATAAGATGAAGTCAAACATTTGAGGAATCATTTGATGAGAGGTCAATAATGTAAACCTATTATCAAATGTGAGGAAACATGTCATTGAGGCATGCATGTTCCAAAGTACTGACTAGTTTATAAGTCTAATTCTTGGATAATGAGCTATAGTCAACAGGAATAGACCCATTGAAGGATGACCATGATGCATCCCCCATAATATACATGAAACTAATCTAGGATAGTAATGAATGGTGATATATCAAAGGAGTGTGGATTGATAGAAGGACGAAAATGGATGATACTACAGAATGGTTGTAAGTTTGATATTTCCCTTGAACATTGTGTGGCATGACAAATGACTTAGAATCATAACCAAAAAGAAAATCACCCAGGAGCATTGACTTGAGGTATGGATCCAAACATAATGTGACGATCGCAAGCCAAAACATTGTGTGACCATAAGGACTTTTTCACTGGAATGAAAAAGTATGATGACACTCTTCGAATGGGTTGAAGGAGTATAATGAATCATGGAATTGGTATGACTCAGAGACATATCAGTTCCATGTAGATAGGTGCCATGTTTAAGGGTGACTAAATATTTTCCATAATGATTCAAAAACTTGATCCACTTCCCAAATTTTTCCCCCACCCGGATAGTCGATTACCTCTTTGTTTTTTAGCGAGCTCGAGGAGCATAAAAAATGCTCATTTAACTCATCTTCAATGAGTCCCATATTCACATTCTTAATGAACTTGAAGAAGGAAGGGTTCAGTCCCAGTTGGGTCCTTCAATGAATGATTTTACGAGTCCATGGAGGGTAAACTTGATGATCTTTTAATATAGAAATAAGAATCCAAATGGAATTTTTCGTAAGTTTAGTCTCCCAATCCTGAAAAAGTATAAAACAATACCTAGGAGAATTCTTTTAACCGAATAAGGATAGAGTATT
Source organism: Picea mariana (assembly GCA_032191745.1). NCBI lineage: Eukaryota > Viridiplantae > Streptophyta > Pinopsida > Pinales > Pinaceae > Picea > Picea mariana. The sequence continues at coordinate 42,549 of JASDQU010881073.1, forward strand.
ATTTTTTCATAACTAGGCTCAGGAGGCCGAAAAAGAGATAAATTACCACTCAAGAGACACTCTTTCAATGACCTTTTAACGAGTTTGAAAACAAACAAATTTCTCTTGACAATATTTTCATGTTTAGAGAGTCTGAAAATAGCTTAAAGGAGACTCCAAACTATTCATTTTTCGTATAGCTTTTACGAATCTGAAAAAGTGATAAAATTATACTCTATAACCTATTTTCATGTATTTACAAGTGTTGGAGTTACTTCACACACACCTAGGATTTATGTTTCCTAAGGTTATTCCCTGTTTATTAGTCATAATTAGTCATTATCCAGTCTCCTATATTTTAGGGGAGAATATTCCACTAGGAGAATATTCTCTTTCAGTTGACACTTTAGTTTGACTAGTTGATTTGAGTTTAGATGTTGCATTGGTTTTGTCACCATGAAACATTCAGATCATCAACAACTCACTACTCTTTGTTCAGTCAGATAACTGAAGACTAGTTGACTAGTTAACTCAGCTAGGTGGCAGTTCACTCTCGTAACTGCCTAAGAGACTAGACTAGGTGGCAGTTTAATCTTGTAACTATTGGTGTGTGTCTAGATCAATATAGACCACCACTATGGCTCATTAGTTACTCATTTATTCTATATATATTGTAAATTATTCACTTTTTGAGAGTGGAATATTGTTAATGAGAATTCTTCCATTCTTTCTATCTTGCTTCTTCTTTCTCAATTTCTCTCTGGAAATGTGTGTAGTATTTTCTAGCTAGATCTATTATGTGTAGTTTCAACACATTTACATGGTATCAGAGCCGATGGAATGCTAAGAAAAATCTACACCAAATCATTTTTTGTAGGTATTGAAGATTGAAGAACACATAAAGATGGATTATTTGCCGAAAATACTTCTCACGCCTCATAACTATTTGGAATGGAAGCCGAATATTTTTCTTCTGCTAATATGCAAAGGCTTATACCAAATAACCATGGAAATGGAAGTAGAGCCTGATTCTTTCGATGAGAAAAACGATTTTCTCAATAAACGAGATATGGCCATAGGAAGTATCGACATGTCTGTTTCTCCCAAACTTTTCCATCAAGCATATGAAGAATCACAAGGATTAACTCCAAATGAATTATGGACCATATTGGAGGTTCTATTTGGGAATAAAGAATATTGTGAATATTTCATGCAGGAGGTCGAATAGATAGAGCCAGAAGAGAAGCCATCAAAAGATCAAGCCTCTTCTTATGAAGATTCTTCTACAAACGTTTTTGCAGAATTTAGTATTACAATAATTGAAGATGATGTCTACTCCATTTCAGATTTTTTTCTGAAATTCATGTGGAAGATATATGGCATGCATCTCAGGAGTCACATGCAGACACTTTTGCATGCAACATGCATGCATCTCAGGAGACAAAAAGGGAGCCGCGCACATTAGATGCCATTATGATATTTTGTGAGAACACTTTGCAGAAACCAATTGGATATTTGAATTCCTCTGGGGAAGATGTCCAATTTCAAAAAAAAATTGTCTGAAACGGAGTCCGGAAAGTGAAGTTATGATCGTTTTAAAATCAATAAAATTTCAGCATTTTTCTGGAAACAGTCGTATGGTTTTCAAAATTTCATCCAAACTTTATTTGGATATTATTCATTACAAGAAGATAAAGTGGATATGTGTGGAAATATAAATGATGTATATACTTCATCAAATCCATGCAGACATCTACATCTTCAACAAAATCTTCAAAGAGCACAAACTTGCATAGTCGCGAGGTCTTCTTGGAGTGGAGGACATGGTTGTTTAGCAACTATTTTTTTGTTCCTTCTCATTTTTTATTTTATGCATTGTAATTTGAGGGGGGGGTTTGTTCCCATGAGGTTTTCCCTCTTTCCTCGTTTAGTTCATTGTATCATTTGTATTTGCGTACCTAACATGGCCTCGTAGTCGGGACCCATTCTTTATTTTCACCATAGTGATGTTCAGGGGGAGTGTTGGAGGTACTTCACACACACCTAGGATTTATTTTTCCTAAGGTTATGTTGGAAATATTTAACAAATAGCGAATGGAAAATATTTAACAGACAATGAATGCTTGTCATTGATGGCAAGTACAACAATGAAGATGGCATGAGTTCAGGAAGATCGAATGATCAAAGGCAACACAACATTGATCGAATGATCAAAGGCCCGTAAAGTTTGAGAAGCATTTATGATCGTTGGATCTCATTCAAAATTCCTGAAAGAACGAGGGTTGTCAGATCTAAATGTAGAAAAGAAGAGCGCTGAAGAGGAGGACAGATCTCAGACGTTAGATCCAAGCGAAGGACCCGACCATCGTTGGATCAAGGAGAACTTGCATGCTTTTTAAAGTATAACAAGGAGGAGCGAGCATACAAAATTATGAAAGAGGGAGGATCATCCATTTACGGGTAGGACACGTGGGGATAGATCGTCATTTCGCTGATTGGAAAGTCAAAGGAACAGGGTTCCCTAACCTCTCGAAATAGCGATATGCGAAATCGTGATTTAATCTGAGTCGTCAAATCAAGGTTGAATCTGGATCGTTGATTCCAGTCCATGTCGGAGTTTCGGGGATCGAGAGTTGGAGATGTCAAGTAATATCAACCACAGGAATCATGATATCGCGATATGCGAAATCATGATTTAATCTGAGCCATCAGATCAAGGTTGAATCTGGACCGTTGATTCCAGTCCATGTTGGAGTTTCGGGGATCGAGAATTGGAGATGTCAAATAATATCAACCACAGGAATCCCGATATCGCGATATGCGAAATCACGATTTAATCTGAGCCGTCAGATCAAGGTTTAATCTAGACCGTTGATTCCAATCCATGTCAGAGTTTCAGGGTTCGAGAGTTGGAGATGTCAAGTAATATCAACCACAGGAATCCCGATATCGCGATATGAGAAATCATGATTTAATCTGAGCCGTCAGATCAAGATGAAATCTGGACCGTTGATCCCAGTCCATTTTGGTGTTTCACGGATCGAGTGTTGGAGATGTCAAAGATTATTAACAACAGGAATCCCGATATCGCGATATGAGAAATCATGATTTAATCTGAGCCATTAGATCAAGATGTGATCTGGACCGTTGATCCGACTCCATTACAGAGTTTTGTGGATCGAGACTTTGAAGTGACAAAAACAATGAACTTCAAGAATGTCGAAATTGCGATATGTGAAATCATGATTCAATCTCAGTTGTTGAATCAAGATCAGATATGAACTGTTGATCTAACTCCATATCGGAGTTTCGCGAATCGCGACATGGAGAGGCAAAGAAAACAATGCAACAAGAATGTCGAAATCGTGATATGCGAAATCGCAATTCAATCGCAGCCATTGAATCAAGATCAGATCTAGACCATGGAATGATAGGACATGTGTCAAGCGATCGAAATTTCGCTGACTTGGGGTCAACGAAGCATAGTGTTGAAATTCACGAAATGAGAAATCACGAAAGCGTTTATGCATAAGCGCGTGGTCATAGCCATTGATCACATCGAAGGAAGATGGAGGTAGAATTTAGAGGTGCTAAGTTTGGCCATAGAAATGTCGAAATGAATGCAAGGTCTCATGAAGCCAATCCAACGATGCAAGTGAATTTGAACAAATATCGGAGGGTTACTGTTCTCTCTCACAGTTAACTCCCCA
>JASDQU010881074.1:6646-34015 GCA_032191745.1 Picea mariana
TTTGACTCTAAACTCCTGCACCAGTAAACATTTCCTGCTCACATCATCAATAACTCTGTTAGCAGTTCCAAAAATATGTTTAATTACAAAAGTAAAATTCTGCATATATTCAACCCATTTTGCATGCTTCTGGTTCAATTTGTCCTGCTGAGTCACAAATTGCAATGCACGATTGTCACTATACAAAACGAACTCTTTAGGAATCAAGTAGTGCCTCCACTTCTTCAGTGCTTGTATGACCGCATAAAATTCCTTATCATATGTGGAGTACTTAACCTTTGCCTCATTCAGTTTCTCACTGAAGTATGCGACTAGCCTGTCATCTTGACTCAAAATCGCTCCAATTGGAAAACCACTAGCGTCACACCTGACCTGAAATGTTTTACTAAAATCTGGAAACACCAGAATTGGCTGTTTAGTAATCTTCCTCTTTAACAAATTGAAGCTTCTCTCTACTTCCTCTGTCCAGTGAAAAAATTTATGTCTTTTCTTCACTGTGTCCATCATTGGTGCGCTAATTCCACTGAAATTCCTGATGAATTTTCGATAGAAACTAGCCAATCCATGAAAACTTCGAACTTCAAAGATACTCTTTGGTGATGGACAATTCTTAATCACCTCCACTTTATCTTGGATCCATATTCAACTTATCTGGAGAAATAACAAAACCCAAATAGATGAGCTCTATCTTCATGAATGATGATTTCTTCATATTTATCAACAACTTCTCTTGCTGTAGCCTCTGCATCACTGTAGCCAAATGTTTCAGATGCTCTGCCTCTGTTTTACTGAAAATTAGTTTGTCATCAAGATACACAATGACAAATTTTCCAATGAAATCTTTCAGGACTTCATTCATCAATCTCATGAAGGTACTTGGTGCGTTTGTTAAGCCAAACGACATAACAAGCCATTCATACAACCCTTCATTTGTCTTGAATGTTGTCTTCCATTCATCACCTTCTCTCATACGAATATGATGCTATCCACTCTTCAAATCAATCTTCAAAAAAAAAATTTCTCCACTCAAGCAATCCATCAAATCATCCATTCTTGGCAATGGAAATCTATACCTGATGGTAATCTTGTTAATTGCTCTTGAGTCTGTACACATCCTCCAACCTCCATCTTTCTTTTAACTGAGTATTGTTGGAACAACACATGGACTCAAGCTTTCTCTAACCAATCGTTTGTCCATTAGATCCTGGACTTGTCTCTTGAACTCCTCATTCTTTTGCGGCGTCAATCTGTACGCCACTTTGTTTGGTAAACTAGCTCCAGGTATAAGATCAATGTGATGACTTATACTTCTAATCGGTGGCAATGAACGAGGTAGTTTGTCCACTATTATATCAGCAAATTCCTCCAGTAACTTATGGATTTCCTCTGGTAGATCATCCACTCTTGTGCCGGTCAAAACAATTCTAGGCTTCCTAACCACGATGAATTGTGGATCTTCCTTCTTCTTAACCTCCTTAAGAAGTTCCTTTCCACTCATGAGAAGTACAGTGTTGCTTACTTCAGGTTTCACCTCTTTGTCCTTAATCGAAAACAACATGTGAGTTCTCCCATTCTTCTCTAGGGTGTATGTGTTCTTCCTCCCATCATAAACCACATTCTTGTCATATTGCCATGGTCTACCCAACAATAAATGACAAACATCCATGGGAATGAAATCACACAATATCTTATCGTTATATTCTCCTATCTTAAATTCAACTAAACATTGTTTAGTGACATTTATCTGATGTCCTTTTTGTAGCAATGAAACTCTGTATGGACTTGGATGTTCAATAGTCTCTAGCTCCAACTTTTCTACCATCTCTGTAGAAACGAGATTGTCTGTTCTACCATTGTTCACAATGACCTTGCATACCCTGTCTTTGGTCTTGCAAGTAGTCCGAAAAATACTGTTCCTTTGCAATGGATTCTTTGCCTCCTTTTCTGGCATTAAGAGAACCTTTCTCATCACTAGTGATCTTCCGCCTTCAACATCCTCTGCCTCAACATTCCACCTCTGTGCTTCGGCAATGTGAGTTTCACCACCTTCTTTTTTCTTATCTGGACATTCATAAGATTTATGCCCATTCTTTCCACATGTGAAGCATTTTATTACTCCACCTCTGCCTCTTCCTCTTCCTCTAGCACAAGGAAAAGTGTTGTTATCAACATATTGTCCTCTCTGTGAGATTCCACCTCTCTCAGTTTGAGGTTGAGGTTTCTACCACTCTTTCTTAGGCTTCTGATTCTTATCTTGGACAATTGTTTTGCCTCTGGGTTGACTTCTGCCTCAGCCTCTTTGACTTTGCTTTCGGCTCAGCTTCTCTTCAGCCTTCAGAGCCATCTGATAAGCATCTTCTACAGTCTGGATGATCATCATGCTCATCTCATTCTGAATGTCATATCTCAGGCCATTCATATACTTGGCAACCTTTTCATCATCACCTTCGCGATGACCTGCCTTGATGTTTAGCTTGTAGAACTTTTCAGTGTACTCCTTCACTGACATCAACTTCTATCTCAAATTTTGCATCCTCCGAATAGAGTAATTTTTTAATCCTTGGGTATGAATTTTTCCTTCATCTTCACGATCATTCTATCCCAACTCTTGATTATCTGCTTGCCTTTGCAGCATCTATCAGCTTGTAGTTCATCCCACCACAATGTTGCATGTTCTTTAAGTCTTGTGACAACAAGTTTGACCTTCTTGTCTTCCTTGACATCTTCATAGTCAAAATACGTGTCCAGAGCTCTAATCCAGTCTAGAAGCTCTTCAACATCCAGGTTTCCCTCATATATTGGAATGTCCATTTTTTCTCTAGCACCCATCCTTGCAACAACCCTGAGTAGGCGTTCATTTGCTGCATCCTCTACTGCAACTTCTTGTTCTTCATGTCCAGCTTCATTTTCACTTTCAGAATCATCGATATCTCCAACACCGACTTTGTGCCTCTGTGCTAATTCCATGGCATCAAGCCTAGCATGCATTTCACGCATCTCTCTTGCCCTTAGCAGCTCAGGTAATTGCCTGCCCCTTCTTCTTGGCATTTCCCTTTCCTCTGGTGGATCGGGTGTTTGTTTGTCTCTTCTTCTTAGCGGCATGGCTGTAAAATTCCTCCTTTTCCTGATACATAAAGCAAAGAAAATTTTCCTAGGCTCTAATACCAGAAATGTCGTAGACCCCCAACCCTCGGGTTAAGATCCACGCAGGATCGTTCTTTTTCTTCCCTTTGAGTCTAACTGACTCTTTGATTCCTTCTTGGGAAAAATAACACACCTAAAATGGTGTCACCACAGGTCCTTCTGAATTGAGCCCGCGTACACAAACGCTAAGCACCAATTCAGATTCTCCGATCCACTATGTGATCACGTCCTTCACTATTTCAGAACTTCGGATATCGCGACTCCCGTTACCGAGTGTCTCGACTCTTCAAATTCCGAAATCCGAATTGTTGATTTGCTGAAATGTAGGCCTCGTTATCCTTCACACTTATATCGCGTTTTGTGATTTCGGGAATCCCGAAACAAATAACCCGACCTCCTGTTCCTCGAAATCCTGAAATGTCGTATTTCAACACGTTTCCCAATGCTGGCCGCCACAACAGAACTCTCCACCTTTTTAGGGTTTCAGACTTCGCGAGTTTGCAAATCTTGATGTTAAGTTTTCGGTTCTTCAACTCGCAAATCCCCGAAGTGAAAATTCACGAGTTATCCAACGATCCTTGTCGACTTGGATCCTATGGTCCGATCTCTCCTGAGCTTGCGCTCGAAGAATACTTGCTATAACTTCCCTGCTCCTCTGCAAGATCCGATGGCTCTCAGGACTTCGCGAATTCTCTACGGAGAATTTCGACCGTCCATTTCTTCTCTCGAGAACTCCTATGAATTGAATGAGGTCTTCCTTCATGAAACTTATCCACCTGCAAAGCAACTTTGCTACGCCTCCTTTTTAAACACTTCAAGGTACTAAACCTCTTGATCTTTCTTCACAAACTCGAGTCTTCAAGAGACTCCAACATGCACTCCTTGCGGAAACCCTTCAAATACTTCTAAGTATTTGATTTCTTCGACCTTGTGCACTCCTCTTGTGACAAAAATCTTTCAACTCTTCTCTCTATTGACAAATTCTAAACTTTCAGCCAGCCTGCGCACATCTTGCACGACTTTTGTGCCTGATTTGCACTTCTACGGAAGATGAGAACAATGGCATCCCTCCTGAGATTTTCAGAGATGAACTCTGAACCCATCGATGCACTCCTTGTGGACGTTTCACTACACTCCTTGTAGGAACTCTTGCTCAGATAGAAAAATAATTGAAATTCATTACTTTACTCTTTTAGACTTCAAATACCCAACATAAAATCATACATACATAGCATAAAAGAAAATGTACAACAGAAAGAGTAAAACAACCATGAACATAACATTCATCAGGCATACATAGAAAGCACTAGAAAACCATGAGTCTGAATCAAAGCTTCATATATTAATCTCAGAACTTTTGTACATGGCCTCTTCTACACAACTCTCTACTTTTTTTCTTCTCTATGCTCTAGGCTTTGTTGATAATGTTAAAAAAAGAAATGTTACAAATGATATAAGATGAGGGTGTCTATAGTCGATTTTCCCTCCTACCTCTAAACTGTCTAATCTAGAATTTAATTCTACCTACTTACATTAACTACCTATAAATGCCTTTTCACCTTACAGATGAGAGAAGATCACTCAAGATCTGTTTACAATATGGAAGTACGCACTCTCTTAATTATTACATTAATGTCTGGGCATCCAAAATTTCAAACAATTCAAACATTTTCAACATGTGTCAAAAATAAAATGGCATTTGTCCCACGCTCGCTTGCTGCTGGTGATGCTCCTGCATCAAATGGGGTACAATAAGTAATCAGAAAAAGAGGACAAAAATTCATGGACACAGAGTTTATCTTACTTAGCGAGCGAGTTAAAAAACACAAAGTCTTGATGTTGTATAAACAATTCAGAAATTCCCTCCAAAACCTAGTGTCATCAATGAACGAGGTGCGATATAGCTTAAACTAGGTTAGGGTAGTAGACAATAGAGTAAATGAATTCACGGGTGTTAGGAAGTTATAACCATTGAGGAGAGGGAAAATTGAAAAGGCATGGTCATTGAGCATCTATCGTCGTCAGAAATTGATATCAATGAGAGATGTCTATACGAAAATGGGGAAATCTCCATCGATGATAATTCATAATTAGAGTGCTTAACTTTGATAACAATGATTCAATTTTAATGATGAACCCTATAACATTCATCGATATGACCTTTGGTAGAAAAACTTTCCTTTAATGGTGTTGATGAGATGTCGAGGTAAACGTGGAGGAAAGGTACTGGATAAGTGGAGATCGATGGTGGTGTGGTAGTCGGTGACAACCATGTTCATCTAGTCCATGGGATGAGTTGATGTGTATTTGTTAGAAAGTACAGGATAGTGTATTCGTTGGTGAAAGGTGGAGGTGAGGAGGTAAATGATTTATGAAAATTTCGAAGATGATACGTTTTCTCCGAGAAGGGTTAAACAATACTATCCTGCCACATGGAGGTGATTGGATCATATTATGTACTAACTGAGGTGTGGACCCCAAGTGAGCAATAATACTGATGTGGAGTGGAGGTTTGGTTTGGTTGTGCATTTCCAATTTTGATGTGGAAATAGAAAAGGCCATGTCATCATCAATAAACATAGATAACCTCACAAGGGTAATGTTTGGGGAGCTGTCAATTCCCAACGATGACGTTATGGAGCATTATCATCGACGAAATGTAGGGATGTAGAAGTATATATAATTTTGGTAAGGGCGGCAACGTGATGTGTAAGGGTAGTTTACCTATTTAGATGAAGGTAACCATGTTTGAAGGGGGGTTTCATCTGTTGGTGCATGACCAACTAGGTAGGTCAAAGAGTAGTTCCATTTGAAGAAAAAATAATAATGTGTGCTCCCACAAAAACTGATAGTTTGGGTGGGGTTGTTGCAATTGTCACAACAAATGGCGACTTAATGGGAATAACTAATTATCTCTGAGGCCAAGAGAAAATGACTTAAAGCAGATCAAAGGGGATTTTATTTTTAGATAGCTCATGTAGTATATAGATTGAGAACGCCACATCAATCATCTTGAGAAAAAATAAGAGGAAAATCTTGTTACCAGTGAGATTTCGCATAATTATAGTGAGTATTAATGGGTGCTTATTTCATGCATCCACAATGAAACATGGGAGTAATTCCACATAGGAATTCTTACCGACCATTATAGAATGAAGTGTTTTCCTGATCTCTCTTTCCTGGCATCACTTCGCTGCTAGCAAGCGTCCATAGCAATGATGAAGATACCTTGGTATCATACAAGCATGGCCCCACTATCAACAAGCTTCCATAGCCCCGACGGGTTTACCTGTACTTCCCACACTTTTAGTAGCGTTTCCAAATTCCTTATGATTATGGTTTTCTTCATTCACTTTTTATTTTTTTAAGATATATGATTTATGTATTTCTTTTGTAGTATAGGTTAAGGAGGATAGGAAGTGGGATGATACGAGAGTTACTTTTATATTCTAGTCTCAGTCGGTAGTTCATTCTCGAGGGTTCATAGACATGAGAGGTGCATTAGAATTATGAGAATCATGGGTAGTATCACTGGATTTATGCAGAAGACATGAATTCAAGATATTTCGAAAGAATTGAGTGGAGCATAAGAACATCATAAGAGTGTTCACATGTAGTGGAGATACCAAATAGAAATGACATGAAAGGCATTGAAGTTGTAGGTCATAAAATTTCTCTTGGCATAGGTGAACCCGTTCCTTTTTTCTGTACCACCATCACTTATCAAGATAAACATTGATCCCAAGGAAACTTGATTACTTAAAAATGGAATGACATCAAAAAACAAGGAGTCTACATGAGTCAAACAATATTGGGTTCTAGTTGCTAAGGAAAAGGATGGTCTAGAGCGATGAACAATAAGTTATTATAAACTAAAAATTACAAAAGAAGAAGAAAAGTGAAACAAAACCTTGGGAAAATAACACTGGGAGAAAAAGGAAAGATGATTGGAGTGGAAATAATAGAACTCGGGCAAATAAAATAGAGAAAATCTTACTATGTACAAGGCTAAATCACTATCGGTGATTAGGAGAAGCAGTTTTTTAGGATTTTTCCATTGATAGGAAGATCCTCCTGATCTCCCTGCAATGTTGTAAGTCTAAAAGTTTTGGGAACTATTTTTTTGTGAATTAGGTAGGTTCCTAACCATAGTTTCTGGAATTTGGTGTGTTTCCCCTTTAGTTCATTATCTTTGTCCCATTTGAGCACAAGGTATCCCTCCTGAAAATATTTATTATCCACAAATGACTTTTCAAACCATGTTTTTATTATTTCTTGATGGTGCCTTAGGTTCATCTTAGCTCTTTCCTTTTCTTCTTCCAGTTTTAACAACGTGTTTAATCTCTCATACATTACTAGGAAAGCCTCATCTTAGGAATATTGGGCCAGTCACAAGGCAGGTATGAAGGTATGTGTGGGAAAAATGATTTGGGAGTCACTCTGTCGGCCCATAGGGAGTTCTTAAGAGAGAGGTTCCAATTTCTTTGATGATCGTTGATAATTTTCTTGAGAATTTTAATGAGGTTCTTATTAGTTGATGATGCCAAACCATTCCCTTGTGGGTGATAATTCTAATACTTAACCTTGATATTCCATTCTAGAGAAAATCCAGTTAATTTCAAAGAATAAAAATATTTGGCATTATCAAAGACTAATGATTCAGGAATTCAAATCTAGTGATAATACGAGATTCAAGGAATGAAGTCACTTGGTTATCGTTGACAGTATTCAAGGGAATTGCTTCGCTCCACCTAGTGAAATAGTCAATAGTGGTCAAAATGTATTTGTGTAGTTGGGAAGAGTTAGGATTGATTCCCCTGATTACGTCCAATCCCCACTGTTGAAAGGGGCGATCGATGATCACAGGTTGTAGGGGATAGACAAACGTTTTTATCTCTCGACTTAGATTTGGAACTGCTGTAATTTTCTTGCATATGCATGAGAATCCTTGAATAACATGGGCCAATAATAGCTATCTTTGATGATTTTTTGAGAAGTAGTGTCTCCACCGTAATGTCCACCATAAATTCCATCATGAATTTTGGATAATACCTTTTCTGCATCCCTTGTTTCAAGACATCTAAGAAAAAAATGTCATTATTGTTTTTGCATAGAAATCCTTTTGATGAGTGGATATTGAGAAGACTTGAGTCTGAGGGCCCTTTTCTTCTTGGGATCTAGATATGAGGGGCTTACCCATGATTTAAGTAATATTTCATTTCGTAAAACCATTAGTCTGATTTGACAAGGATGTAACAAATTTCTCTTTCAAACAACTCTTGATCTTGATACACAACATCTTCATGTAATCCATCGCCCATTGATTCCACAACCAATTTGCATAGCCCCTAGCCTTTGACAATTTTTGTAGGATTAATATCTAGGTTGTACTTCTGTAAAGTTGTAATTGATTTTTTTTTCTTTTCTGCTAAGTCTTTCTATACCAGAAGATTCCTGACGACAGGGTAAGGAACAATGACTTTTGTCTTAGATTTGAGAAAGAACTTCCTAAAGTGTTTGACAACTTTAAATAAATCATAATATTTTTTATCTACTTCTAGGTAGTTTAATTCTTCTCCTTGTAGCCCAGATATCATAAAGGCCACAAGGAATTCATTTCCTTCCTAATTCTTATGTGTTAAAACAACTACAAATGTGATGTTAGAAGAGAAGGTGTAGAGGATGAACTCTTGATTGAAGTCTGGGATTAACAATGAAAGGTAGTGTGCTATGTGTATTTTTATCTTATCAAAAGCTTCCTTTTCTTTAGATCCCCATATGAACTCGACATTTTTTTTTATCATGTCTTGCATGGGTTTTACTGTCTCGGAAAAGTTGGGGATGAATCGTATTACAAAATTTATTCTTCCCAGGAAAGACTCCATGGTATTCTTGTTGTGAGGGGGAGGAATCTTAGCAATTGATTCAGTTCTCTCAGGTTCAATTTTCATACCATGCCTGGAAACAATGAAACCGAGAAGTTTTCCTTCATCAATATAAAATATGGATTTATTAGGGTTGAGAGAGAGTTGAATACCTTTTTCAAATGAGTTATGTGTTATTTTCTCTCCCTTTAGAACATAGTAAAATCATCAAGATACACTACAATACATTCTCCAAGTAGACCCCTGAAGGCGATATTTGTGGCCCTCTGGAATGTTGTTCCAACATTGATGAGACCATATGCCATCTTCCTATAAGCATATGTACCCCATTTAGTCTGGATTTTTGTTTAGTTGATCATGGCCCACTAGGACTTGGTTATAACTGGAAAAACCATGTAAAAGGGAGAGTATCTCAGAGCCAGACACACACTGTAGAATTTGTTCCATCGGAGGCACTGGGTAATTATCCTTTTCTGAGGCTTTGTTCATATTCTTGAAGTCAATATAGAGTTTTATGTCCCCATTCATTTTCCTTACCGGTACCAAGTTGGAACTCAATTGCATATGTCTGACTAGGAATATGATCTTAGAAACCAACAGTTTATTCAATTCTGCTTTGACTTTAGGCTCGAGGCTAGGGTGCATATTTTTCAGTTTTTGTTGAAATGGTTTTTTCTGGGACTTCACAAGAATTATGTGTTGAATGATATTGGTATCATATGTCTTGATATTTTCATATGTCGAGGAAAACATTTCTTTGTATTCCTTAAACATTTTTATGTAAGATTTATTTTCTTTAGGAGATAAATTTTTTCCAAGATCAATGTTTTGCGGAGTGGTGTTTGTTCCTAAGTTTACCACTTCAAGCTATATGGATGAACTATTAGTTTTGTAGTTGATGAATTTCTTGAATTTTTCTTGAAGACCATAGAGTTTCTCCAATATCACTACATTCTTGGGGATATAGTTAGCCAAAATTGATGGGTTGTTTGATTGAGTTGGATGAATAGTGTCTTGATTTTCCATTTGTTTGTGTCAGACTTCATATATAATAGAATATTTTAAAGTTTCTTTGAGATGAAAGAAGTTGATAGTATGTTGGTCATCATCAAAGAATCTCTAATTAGTGACGTTTTTTCGAATTTGAAGGTCTGTACAAAAGTTCAATAGAGAAAATGTCAGGCATCAATCCATCTGTGGGTATTAACCTAGATGCCACATTGGCCAACAAATTGGTGTCATAGTTTAGTGAACGAGGTACTGAGCTAATATTAAATGTAACAAAGGATTTGATGAGTTCCCAAACCTCAAGTTGATAATGTTTCAAATGACTTGAAAGACAATGAATGGTGTTCCTGAGTTGTTTTATGATAATTTTGGAATCATGAAATACCTTGATTTTCTCAGCTTTCAATTCTATTTCCTTTATTAATCATTGCAACAAGGCCTCATATTCGGTAGTATTATTGGTGTCAGAATTCTAATCTTCATGCTATTAATGTTTTTCTTCCTGTCATGTCTTTCAATATGAAACCAGTGCTTGCACCTTCTAAATATTTGGATCCATCAAAAAATAGTGTCCACATGTTAGGATCTTCTTTCTTTGTTACAATATTTGATTTTAAGTTTTCATATTTTTTTTTGTTTTGGTGGGGTTAGAATAGTTAACCAACATTTCTAATATTTCCCTAGAAAATATGTTAGGTTGTACATGAGAAGAACTGTTAGTATGATCTATTATATTATATTTCGTCTCAACAATTTGGGTGGAATGAAGGATTCCAAATTTTACGTTAGATTCCTGAAGAGATGATGTCTCAACTATAAAATTGCCCAAAAATGTTTCATATGAATAATTACCCGGAATGGAGTTGTTAAAAATTACGAGTTTATTTGGGTCATTTAGGTCAGTAACAACATGTTTCATATACCTTTCCCTATCAATCTCGATATGATTCATTTAATCATTATAAGGGATCCATAAATGGGACCAATTAGTAGCAAAGTATCCATTCAACATAGCTGACAAATCATGACTTAAAATCATGGCATAGTTTTCAAGTATGTCTACTACTATTATATCAATAGTTTGATGAACTATGAGATTAGTGAACATCATGATCAAGACTTTTTTCAATTCCCCAATAAATTTAACTCTGGTTCTATCTAACTGAATAATCTGAATGTTAGATGGTTTAGGTTTGACATTAAGCTTCTCACAAACCTTTAGGGGCATGAAATTGTATGAGGCTCTTGAGTCTGCTATGTAGTTATGTACATTCCTACTGATTTTTTCAAAAGTAATGAGGAGAGGAGGGGTGGTAGATATGGACCTCTGTCCATTTAGGGATGCATTAGTCATTACTTGACTTTTAGATGTAGTGTTATTGCTAGAAGAACTTACCTTGTTTGTTCGCTTATTTGTTCTATTTTTAATTTCCTTTGTGCCAGAGGAAGTTTTCCCTTGCAGAGTTTTGATAAATTTTTGTGGAATCTTCATAATCTCAAACAAGGAAATGTTAGCTTTAGTCTTCTCCATATATTGTAGGAATTCATATTCCAACCTGGCTAGGGGTGTGAATGAAGCATTGGGTTTTGGTGTTTGATCAATTGTTTTAGGGTTGGAATATGTGGTCTTGGAGGGATTGGGAGTAGTATTGGTCGGAGAAGATGATTGTTTGGAAATGGGTGTGGTGGGAGAAGTAGGACTAGTGGTATTGAGGGAATCATCGGAAACCTTCTTACTAGCACTCATGGTGGTAACAAAATTTTATGACATGTGCACTTCTTCTACTTCTCCTTTATCACCTCCATATGAAATATCCCAAAATAAATTTAACTATTGTTCTTCATGCTCTTGATATTCCTGATTTTTTTCTTGTCGTTCCTAAATTTCTTCTCCTTCTTCATCGACTTTAGTCATATTCTGTATCACCTAGGTTTGGAGAACCTGGGAAATATCTTTCATGTTAATGCCTTCCATCTGAGAAGGGGTGGTTTTGTTGGTTGGTGGCATGTTTTTATCTTTCTTGGGGGGGAACCTAATTTTTTTTTCTTGTTAGAGGATCCTTCTCCACCACCTTTTTTCAAGTCTATTAGATCATTTGATAAATTCTTAATGATCCTCTTAATAGATTCTATATCCATTGAATCAAAATGATTCTTATATTCACTGGGTTTAGATATAGATGATTTACACTTAACTTTGTCTTTAGAGGGACCTAAGTTAGAAATGTATTTTAAAATCATCATATTCTTCTCAAACTTAAGGGCCTCCTTGAAAGCTTCTTCTAGAGTGCCTTTCTAATATTTATTTACATACATGGCCATGGACATAGGTAAACTAGATGTGTAGAATTCGATAGTTACATCTTCAGTGGGTTTTGAGCCACGTGGGATTCATTTTAACAGAGTAAGAAAACAATGATTGTAATTAGTAACCAATTCTTTCGAATACATCTTGACTCTCTAGAGTTCTAGAACCCAGGTGGCTAGTGTTTTATTTTCCCCAAACTTCCTGAGAAAAGCATTTTCAAAGGTTCTCCAATTTATAATGGATGCTTCTTCTAGGGAGAAATACCAAGTCAAATATTTCTCTTCAAATGTAAGGGGAAACAAACGACAAATGAGGTATTCATGTCAAATTCTTTGTAAGCTAATAGCTAGTAGGAATTTCTTCACATCATTTTGAGCTGAATCACTTTTTTTAGGGTCAAATTTTGGTAGGAAATTCTTAAAGTGTTTGGGAATGTCATGATGTATCCCTAGTACAACGACTGAGATAGACAAAAACCAGGGTGGGTAGGGAGGTGGATTTTGGTTTTCATTTTCTGTAGCCATGTTTGAGGGTTGATAAATGATAATATGATATGGGTTATTTTCAGGTTCGCTCTCACACTCGTATCTTTCTTCAGAGTTTTCCTTCGACTTGTCTCTTGGAGTATAAGGGGGAGATTAAGGAAGAAGGGATGATCTACCTCTTGCTCCACTACCTAACAAATAATATTCAAGGTCAAAGTCAAAAGTCTCATGAAAATCATAAGTGTCTTCACGAACATGATATTCAGGGGTCCCAACTGAAGGTTTTTGTCTATAGGAGTTTGGGTTGTTGAAGTAGGGATATGTATGTCGAATGTCTTCTTGATTTTCAAGAAGAGAGTAGTCTAAGGGTAGTTTTTCGGTCTTCCTACTAAGTTTTCTAGTCATGGCATAGTTGGTTCGTTCAGTTGAGGGTCTGACTATGGAATCTATCTCCAAGATGGTTAGGATAGAAAGTTATGGATAAGAGAAAGAAGGTTCGGGATGAGCAGAAGTACGATGAGTGTTAACTTGGGCTAGCGTATTCACAACATACTCTAGGGGAAGAAAAGCGTGTTCATGGATAATTTGGTGGGAATCACTCAACGATGAAACATTTACTTATGGGACAGAACAAGAAGGGTTTGAGCTTCTATTTTTAGCCATTCAGTTCTGTGGCCCTTTTTCTAGTGCCATTTCTATTGATGGGCCATAATGACCCATTCAATCACATGAGGGAAAATGCCTGATGGTAGGTCCAAATTAGACCCACTCTCGTTTGAAGTAGCGTTTCCGAATAGATTTTGGCCTGGTAACCAATCTAACTAAAATACTAATTAAATATGAATTTGAGAACCAAAGGTTCTCATATGAATTAAACATAGAAATCCTAACTATCTATTTCTAATCTAAGATTTGTGATTATAGACTTAACATGCAGATTTTAATCTAGCCTAAACTAATCTATCCTGAGTAGAGCAAGCTAAGAGATGAATACAGTGAAATATTTGTATTTATTATATATAAAAAATTCATATAACAAGGAACATTAAAGATTAACAGAGTAAGCATTTATAACAAACATAAATGGATTGAGAAACTGAATCACAAGGTTATTTTACTCAAAATGAAAGATAATGGCGATTGTAAACAAAAGAATGTTAATCTAGAAGAAATTCATAAACCAACATCCATAATTTACATTATAAGACATACATAAAAATGAGTAATCACATTCATACACATTTACACCATCATTTTCATAAATGTATCTTGTTCTTTATTAATCCAAAAGTAATAATACCAGCCATCTTTCAAAAGAACCAAAATCCCTTTACCTTTTACATTCATCTCATTTATAGGAATATGGGAGCCCTTGACATTCGTTATCTTCTGAACGATCAGGACCCTAAAGTGATGCTTCAGTTTCCTTTCCCGATTAGGATATTAACATAATTACAATAAAATGATTTCTTTGCAAAATTTTGGTTACAATGAGATTATCAGGAGGGTCCTGACGGTTGTGATTTTTCATCTATGAATTCCTTCTATATTTTGAAGTCTTTGAGTATGGAATCCAACCGATATAGTTGCATTCTCTCCAGGTATTCCTCAATTTTTCACATGGGAATGATAACTTCTGTCCTCAAGGTTTGTTCAACACGTTGCACAGAATCCTCTATCAATGTGATTGTTCTAGAGGGATGGATTAGTCTTGTCTCTATAACCTCTGCATTGATTTCGTCGTTTGCTTTGATGGATTTAAGGTTGAGGTTTATTTTGGTATACACGTCTTCGACCATCATTTGGGTGCATGAATCCTTATCCATATCCTTTAGGGGGTCCATCCCAAACTGTAAGAGTAGACTGCCCGTTGATCTCCATATCTATGTGCTCAATGTAGTGATCTTCTCCTAAGTCCTTAAGACATATATGATTTTTTCCATTCCTGCATCCAAGAGTCGATGATCTATGATCTTTTGCTCATCTTAGTACATAGACATGGTCTCTGGGAATTCCTACTGTGATTCTTTCCATTCTGTGACTCTGTTGTAAGATTCTAGGGATTTCTGGTAATTTTCATACATTGTTTTCACTTGCGCGTTCATTTTTTCCTATTCATATGTGGCCATCATATTTTTTTTAAGTGCACGACATAACTTCTTATGTCTGTCCCAAAGTTTCTCATTCTTCTCAATGGCCCCTTTTTTATGGTTTCGAGAGAAATTGTTTGGTTTTGGGTTTCCTCTATAGATTTTCTCAAGAGATCATTGTTTAGATGCATCTTCCTAATTTCCCATTCACCTCTTTTCTTAAAAGTTATCAATTCAACCAACTTTCCTTTCAGATTTGTTACCTCTTAGTCATGTGAGGTTTTGAGATTTTCCATCTCACTCGCATGGAACTTTTGGGTGAGAGAGGTTGTTTCACTGAATCCATCTTGTAGATCGTTTTCCTGTGCCTTGAGCCACCTCTCCAACTCCTCCTCATAGATGTGCTTTGTTTTCTATATTTCCTTCCCATGTTCACTAGTCATAGTTTCCTTAATGGTTTCTAGGATTGTTTCTAGCTTAGTGACCCTAGATTTTGTAGCATCAAGTGATCCTGTGACTTCATGTATGGATAGTATGTTCACACCAACAAAAACGTTAACTATTGAGTCTGCTTGTATCACATTATATTTCAAATATGGTCCAACTTTCCATTTGATGTTCCTTTTAGGAGATTCTTGGCTTACATCAATTTTTCCTATTTTCCTTTTAGGGATTCTCTTCTCTATGGATCATGTCTTCTGGATGTAATAGTAATCATTGATGGTGACCACTGATCTATCAAAGTTGAGTCCTTCAAAAGTGAGTGATAAATGCCATGGGATAGAGGCTAAGGGGGTGAACTCTTCTATCATGGTGTTAACCATGTCGACATCAATAATTATTGTGATAATTGCACTGTCATCTACCAACCTATCGTCTCAAACATCGGGAGTGTTGAACTTGTCTTTTTTCTTCTATTCATGGTTCTTTTCGAGTGTGATCGATGTTGATTGTCCTGTTTTTGTTGTTTCTCCTTCACTTGTTTTGATTTTCCCTGGGGGGAGGTCTTTATTCCATCTTTTCTCTAGTGCATCTTGTTTCTCCTCAACTCCCCTTTTCTTCATTTGTTGGTAATTTTCCTCAAGTTCTTTGGATTTTCTTGTAAGTTAAGATTCTTTATCCCTCTTTTTCTTCTCTTCCTCATTTAGCCTCTTTTTGTATTTGAGGAGGAGGGATCTAAATTTTTCTAACAATGTCCTATCCTTATTTTTTTCTTTCCTTAGTTGTTGTTGAGAAACATCAGTTGTGTGCCTCTCACATGCTTCCTCAAAAATTAAAGCCCCTTGGAAGACATCTTCCGAGAACCAAGCCTCTTTCATAATTTGTGGTGCCAACCTTATGGCTTTAATGTGTTCATATACCACATTTTAGGGGTCGTTTGATTTGGGATCTCTAAGATAGACCCATGATTCCTTTGGCATTTTTAATTCCTTTTCGTCTTGATTCTTGTTTTGTAAAGAGTATGAGCCTACGTGGAGGGGAAAAATCGGCCAATACCTTTTGTTCTTTTCTGATAGGTAGATATTGGCCCCTTTCTCCATAGTTATATGGTATTCTATTTCTCTGGTGAATAAGTTGTCGGGAAAACATTTGGGCAGTAGGTATGGTGGTCTAGTTTCCTCGTAGATCCTAACATAAGTGTAATACTTTTTAATATACCAGTCCCCCATTTAATTTAAGGTTTTGATAGCCCCTGGAGAGATCCTGTGTGGGAAAATTCCAAAGATAGATTTGTGCAAGGTGGCGAGGAAATAGTCACATACCTCATATAAATATTCCTTGTAGTTGATTTCACACAATTGCGAACAATATAAATGGATCAGGCCTTTCTATGGAGTCCAGGCCCAGTTTAATGTGGGGAATGAATTGGAGGCACACACAACATCTATGAGATAATAAGACATGTAGAATCCAAGGTTTTTCATACCCTTTGGATCTTGGATATGCTTAGCAATGTTGAAAGACATAATGGTCTCCCAGTTGAAAGCTTGGTCCTTATGGACTACTATGTATGCCATGGGAAACCACTCCATTATGAAATGGGTGCTATTTTCTTCACTGTAAATTTTTCATATCATGGTATTCAATATCCTATAGGGGATCTTAAGGTATCATTCTAGGACGTATTGTTCCCACTTTTTCACTATCCATTCTTCATGGTAGAACCAGTCTTCCATTAAGGTGTCAAAGTCTTCATTTTCAATCCTGAATTGGTCTAAGAAAATAACTATGGGAGGGTAGCTACTGTATGAATGTCGCTTTTACAGATATTCCTAAATACATCGATTTCAGGTTCATTAGATGAGAACCTTTCATTTTGGAACATATATAGAATCTCAACATAGCAAAGGTAGTTGTCCATTCCATCGTGGTTGTTCATGTTGGTGATATCAAAGGACTCGGGGATTGAAGCTGGAACAAGTGTTCCAGAAGTTTGGTTTTCCCTTCCTGGTCAGCATCTGGGACATTTCGTCACTTGCAAAAATAGTGAAGTAAATAGTTAATGAGGTCGTTTCATATAAAAAAATGCCAATATTAAAATGATGTGTAGGATACTAACTCAGAAACAAGGGACAATGAGTAATTAGATTGAGAGGACAAAAATTCACAGATATAGAGTTTATCTTACTTAGCGAGTGAGTGGAAAACCTAGAGTCTTGACGCTATATAAATAATTTAGGAATTCCCTCAAAAACCTAGTTTCATCAATGAATGAGGTGTGATACAACTTAGACCAGGTCAGGATAGTACACAATATTACACTGAAGAATGGCTACCCTCTTCCAAGAATCGATGATCTGTTGGACCAGATGCAACATGTGCTTCATATTTTATTAGCATAATGAAATGAATATGAATTATTAAAATATTTTTAACACAAAATAACAAAGATACAATAAAAATGGTTTCCTTTTAATAAGAAAATAAGTTGAAACTATAAAATGCAGCGAAAAACTAGCTTGTTGGAATGGTGGCGGCTTATCTATGAGAAGAGATGTGACGAATACGCTCATTCACAAGAAGATGATTACAATGAGGATCTGAAGGCCATTTTACAATAAACATGAATTCCAAAAACCTAGACATCCAAAAACCTAGCCCTAGGATATGAAGCGCCAAAAGTCATGTGGGCTTCGTTGGGATAATATAGTACATCAACTTCTCAGGGTCGTAACTTTTTCATACGATCTTTGTTTTAGGCGCACGATAGCTTGTTCGAAAGTTCTATCCAAGGAATACAAATGTTTTCGTTAGAATATGACTTTGTATATAGTCTAATTGTGGTGAGCCTTAAAAATGTTGTTTAGGGCCTCAAAACAACCCGGGAAGTCAGGGACCCAAAAACTAGGAAAACAATGACAAACTGGAAAACTTCCAAAATGAACCAGTTGGAATAGGTGGGAGGCCATCAAAATCCATATGGATCAATACTACCCCCTTAGGAAACAATGGTCTCCACTGCATTGAGTTCCCCCATCAGATGAGGAAATTTCTGATCAATTTGGCCCCAGGTGAGCCACTTGCCTTGGTGTCGAAGCTGACTTGCTTTGACAACTCGATAAAGTTGGATCTTTTCATGTCAAGTTACCTTGACCTATGTGTCCACAATATGATCACTGGATTCCTTTTGCATGCAGTCAGGGTTGAGCTCAGTTGGTTTCAACTGCTCTACTATCTTTGAGGTGTACAATAATGGCGGGAAATATGGTTGAAGGAGAGCCACTTTGAATATTGAGTGCAGGCCAAGGAAAGGGGGAATGTTGAGCTCAAAATAATTGTCACCCACTTCCTTGGTGATGATATATGACACATAATGGAGTGGGTGAAGCTTCCAATGGGGCCCTGTAAGGCATTCTTTCTACAAATGCAACCAAAATTTGTCTCCCACCTAAAACTTATGTGGAACCCGATGTTGATCATGGCACTGCCTATACTTGGCATTGGGCCTCTATAATATATCATGAACCTGTTGGCAGATGTGTTGGATCTTCTCAATGAACCTAGTGGCTTTGTCAGCTTCAGGTGGAGCAGGGGACGAGTTGGCTAAGGTGGTCGCCAGGGGTAGTGCAACATCCATGGGGTCGAATGGTTGGAATCCCAACCCCACCTGAAAGGGTTTGTGTCCAGTTGAGCTATGTAGGGATTGGTTTTAGCTATGATGGAGATAGGGAAAACTCTCATACCATGTGTGGGGGTGCTTGGAATTTTACATGTGTAGGATATGCACGATCATTCGATTGACGACCTTAGTTTGGCCATCTGTCTGGGGGTGGAAGGAAGTAGATTTGGTGAGCTTGGTGTCCAACAATAACCAAAGGCTTGACCAAAATGTGATAAGGAACTGACTATCCCGATCTGAGAAAATAGTTTGTGGGATTCCAAAATGTACCCATACTCGTTCAAATAAGATCTTGGTAGTGGCCTCTGTTGTGATTATCTTCTTACAGGTAGCCATAATCGCCATCTTGGAAAAGCGATCAACAACCAAAAGAACACAGCCATTTCCTCTCTTGGTGGATGGAAGGCTCAACATGTAGTACATTGAGATGGATTCCCATGGCCTGACAAGAGTAGGTAGAGGGGTGTACAAGACATGGTTCTTAATGGTCATTTTGGCAATAACGTAGGTAGTGGAAGACCTGACATACTTGCCGACATCTTATCGAAGTTTTGGCCAGTAGAAATGTTTTTGCAACATTGCCACTGTCTTTTCGATGCCGAAATGTCTTGCCACCTAATTGTAGTGGAATTCCCAAATCATCTTCACTTGCTCGCTTAATGGAACACATATATGGACCACACGACACAACATCCCATCCTAAATATGGTAATTAATGACAACCGAGTTTGCGACCAAAATTTGGTAGGTGGTGGTGAAGTCAGGGTCTGTCTCATAGAGGTGGGGCCATCCGAAGGTCTCGTGGCTATAAGAGTCTAGCATGGTGGTGAGTGTCGTGACTGGAGGTCGACTGAGTAAGTCAACAAATCGGTTGGTAATTCTTGTTTTATACTTGTTGTTGAGGTGGAACTGCTGCAAGTATGTGGACCACTTCTAATGGAGGTCATTCTATAATTTTCCTTGTGTCTACAGGAATTGCAGTGGTTTATGATCAGTGTGGATGGTTGTATCCTTCCCAAGAATGTAATATCTCCAACGGTGGGAGGCTTGCACAATGGATTACATTTATTTTTCATAAGTAGGGTACTTACAGACAATATATGATAGTGTCTCACTATGATATGCCATGGAGTGGCCATGTTGAGTGAGAATGACACACATAGCATAGTGTGAGCCATCTGTATCGATATCAAAGGGCTTCTATAGATTTGGTAATGAAAGTATTGGGGATGAGAAAAAGAATAGCTTCAAAACATTGTTTAGGTCCTCAAAACGGCTCAGTAAGTCGGGGACCCAAAAACTAGGAAAAAACTGCCAAAATGAAAAACTACCAAAATGAACTAGTTAGAATAGGTGGGAGGCCATCGACATCAATTTGGATAAGAATGCCAAGTACTTCATTAAGCTCTATTTGAAATCAATATATCACCAGGTATGAGTCAAAGAAAAATATAATTGGAATAATTACTTCAAAATAAGGCAAGGTTTGTATGAGTGGTTGGTCATTCCATTCGATTTATGCAACACACCAACTGCATTTATGAGACTAATGAATGAGGTTTTATTCCCTTATCTAGGTTCATTTTTTATTTTTTATTTAGATGATATACTGGTTTATAACACTACTTATGAGGATGACATCTCACATATATGTGTTAGAGACGTTGAAGAAGCACCGGATGCTATCCAATCTCAATAAATGTGAGTTTTCTCAACAACCTTTGGTGTATTTGGGGTATGTGATTGGTGTAAAGGATCTCAAGATAGATATTGTGACCTTGGAGGCCATCATGAAATGGATAGTTCCTACACATTTCGATGAAGTTAGGAGTTTTTTTGGGGGAAGCACAATACTTGTGGAAGTTCATAGCTTCATTTTCACAGTAATTGAACCACTCAATGCCATAAAAACTAGTGGTAAGATTTTTTCCATGGGGGAAGAATCAACGGAAGGAATTTGATGAGATAAAAAGAAATATCAGCCAGAAACCAATGCTTTCACTACCAAAATTTCATAATCCCTTTGAAGTGGAGACAAAAGTAAGCGGGTATGCCATGGGACCAGTATTGATGTAGGGAGAAATGCTTGTATGCTATCATTATGGAGTATTTCATAGGGTGGTTCTCAACTACCCTACCTATGACAAGGAGATTTATGCCTTGGTACAACTTATCAAAAGGTGGAAGTGCTATCTATTGGGGAAGGATATGACCATCCACATAGATCACCAACCAATATAGTATTTGTAGGCCTAGAGTAAGCTACAACAAACCATACATTACAAGTCGATGGGGTTTTACAAAAAATTCATTTAGTCATCAAGTATTAGAAGGGTAGCACAAATAAGTTGGCAGACATGCTTTCATGGCCATCCACATCCAACATTACAACTTTGGGAACTATGATGCACATGGATCCTTTTACCCATGATGCATACAAAGAGGAATACATTGAATATGAGGACTTCAAAGAGGTGCTTTAGCATCTACAGGGACAAATTCATATAGAAGAAGGTCACAAAAATGATGACTATCATTTCATAAATGGTTTACTTTACAAGCTCGACAAGATCTATGTCCCTAAATGTGAATGATTGTTGCTTATCATAGAGTCTCACATCTCCAAGGTTGCATGAAATTTTGGTGTTGGAAAGAAAGTTGCTAGCTTACAGAGGTATGTGTATTGGCCCATAATGCAAGAAGATGTAGCACGATATATTAGAGGATGTATACTTTTTTTAACTAGCAAGACAAACAACATGAAGTGAGGTATATACCATCCCTTATTTGTGCTCACTCAACCTTGGGAAATCATTTCCATGAATTTTGTGGGAGGTTAAGCAACCACATGGAAGGGACATGACTATTTATTTTTGGTAGTTGATAGGTTCAACAAAATGTGCATTCTCATGCATTGTAAAAAGACCATCAAGGGATAGGAATACAAAAAATTATATTTAAACATGTATGGGTGAACTTTGGGATAACAAGGAGCATCATATCATATAGGGATACTAGATTTATTAGTGCATTTTGGACTATATCGTGGGAGAAGATGGATACTAAGTTGAAAAGGTATGCAAATTTTTATCCACAAACAGATGGGAAGATAGAAGTAGTCAACAAGACTTTGATGCAACTTTTGAGGGGTTACAATTAGAAGCATCCAAAGACCCGGGATGAAAATTTGATCTATATACAACACTCTTATAATAGAGTAGTACACACTTCTACTAGTAAGTCACCTTCTAAAACTTGCTTTAGGTGTTTTCCACCTTCACCCTTAGATGTTGTATATGTAAAACAAGGAAGAGTGAGGGAGAACCTCATATGAGATGCATTAAAAGTAGAAAAATTTGTTGAGAAGATCCAAAAGATCCATTTGCAAGTACAAGAGACACTGAAGAAGTCATAGGAAAAGTACAAGACTAGGCATGACCAACACCAAACTAAGATAACATTTAGAGTGGGAGACAAAGTATGGTTATAGTTGAATAAGGAAAGGTTACAAGGTCTTGGTAATAATATCAAGGATCTGTGGTATGGTCCTTTTGAGGTATTGGAAAAGGTGAGAGATAATTCCTTCATACTCAACCTACCCCCATACATGCACATTTACTCAGTAGTGAATGTGGAGAATCTCAAAATCTATGAGTCTTCCATGTTGTATTAGGAGGAGGAACATGTCCTACCTTCCACAAAGGACTCAACACAAGATTCTCAGGTAAAGTTGGAAAAGGACATGTGCAGTTTTGTAGAAGTGCTCTATAATTACAAGACAAAGAAACCATGAATTTTGGATGATTGGGTTGAAAGGACAACTTCCATGCAGATAAAAGTGGTATTCTACGGAGAATGTAGAGGACAAATTTCCTCACCTCATTCAGTAAATTTTATGGTGACCAAAATCCCCCCTAAATGGGGAGGTCTAATATTCACTGGATAATTATATTGTTTTTCATCAATCTGGATCCTTTCATAGTGGAAAAAACTAGAGGAATCAACTTGGAGGGCCATTTTAGTGGCAGGTTCTAGTTTGGAAAATTAAGGTCTGGAACCTTTCGATGTCATTTTTAGGAATCAAACAGACTTTTTTGGGGATATAATTTTTCCAACATAGTTTATACCTCATGACACTATTCCACACATAGATACCTTTCCAACGATGAAAAAACCACATCAATCATAACTCATATGAAAATTTTATGCCTCTAGTAGGTTGACCTACCGTGTTGACCAGCATGGTATGAGAGGATACCATGTCAACCCCCGTTACTCACATATATGGGGCTCGCCATGTATGCAATTTCAAGAATATTCCAGAAGGTCCAAAAACCTATCACAATTGAGGGTTGAGGAAGTAAAAATCCTACCCCTAGATGGATACCAGGCTATGCTAAATATTGGTCCACTAGGAGGAGAAGGGGTTCCATTATTTTTTATTGTATCTTGCTATGTAGTTGGATACTAGGCTATGTTAAATATTGGGCCACTAGGAGGAGAATGGGTTCCATTATTTTGTATTGTATCTTTCTCTGTAGCTGAGCATAACATATGAGAGTGGTATTATATGAGAATAACATAGGGGGAGAGATTTTGTAGCAGCCATACAAGCCACAGGTCAAATGAATCTCTGTGAAGAGTTCTTGAACTTTATTTGTACTTGCATCATTTCTATACTAGAGAAAAGAGAGAAGAGCAACCTCACCTTCTAGTTGGGTTTTCTCCTATATTGGGTTTCCTAGGTCATATCTTGTATTTATTTGTGGATGTTGTGATTGCATTTTACTATTCTCTATTTTCTCTATTTCATGCATAAGACGAAAATCAATAACTAAATATTTTGTAGAACTAAAGGAAAAATAACCTTAATAGGGACGATTTCAGTAATTTATTAGATTTTTTGTGATGAACTATTCCAGAGAAATATCCATGATAGTTTATAGATCATGTATACTTTATAAATAGGTAAGGATCATAAAACTAATAATAGTTATTCAACTATGTGATGAATAATTTATAATCAAGTTGAACATGAAGGAGATGAATGCAAAATTGGAAGGAATCAATAAGAAAGTTGATCATGACATCATATTCTTCCCAATTATTGGTGGTAGAACCAATGCATACACAACTAGTATGAAAGAGTGAATGTTAAGGGGGATAAATAGGTCAAGATGTTGAGGAAAGATTCAAAGTGCAATGAATCATGCCATATATTAAATTGATGTAAAAAAAAGGTTGACACTACATTGAAAAATATAATGAAAGAAAATGATAAGGACCACAACCAAAAAATACACTAATGCAATAATGAATTAAAATGAGAGAAAATATATACTGAATAAATAATTGACACCAAAATTCTCTAAGGTAAAATTTATTCAAGTATATCCCATTATGCTAGTTCTTAAGAAGTTCACCATCAATATTGACAAAAACAAATGCCCCCTTTCCCAAATAGAATTTGATGATGTAAGGGCCCTTTCATAAGCATTCAAACTTCCCTTGACCAAGTGGATCATGGACTTGATCATAGACCAGGACTAGATCACCTTCATAAAACAAGTAAGGGTGAACATGACAATTGCAACAAACTTTGGAACACCTTTTTCTAGCCTCATTGTATTGTAAGGTGGCACGATGGTCATTGTCTACCTATTCTAAGGCTATGATTCATTGTTCTAATACAAAGGTGTTTTGTAGAAGTTCAATGGACAAATTGAGAGGGGCTACCACACCCGATAGATAAAATTACCTTTACATTGCAGCTGAAATGAAATTGTATGAATCCAATGGTAGTTTTAACTAACATCCTATAGGCCCACAAAGCAGGAAAGTGCATAAGATTCCAATTATTTTTTTTCTTATCAACTATCCATTAGATTATGGCTTTGACAATTTTATAAATGGCTTCAACTAGTTCATTCCCCAATAAATAATAGGGTGATGAAAATTGTTGCTCATATAAAAAATGTGTAACTAGTTAGTACTAGATTGCATCCTAAATATGTGTGTTATGATTAGTGACCAATTGTTTCATTATAATGAATCAATTTATAACATGGTTAAATAAAAAGTTGATCAGCCATCAACATTGTGTTGTTGAATGTCTACATGGCTTCAACCCACTTGGTGAAATAGTCAATGGCCAGAACAATATCCTTCCAATTGATGAAAAAAATAGGTTTTCACTCCATAAAGTAAATCCCCCACTTGAAAAATCGACCCATAGAAATCATTTGAGGTGAATAAGGGTTGATGGAACTTGTTACTTAGGGGGAAAATGTAGCACCCCTGCTACTAACCGATAATTATTTTTTGATACCACTAAATTAAAATCCATGCAACATGCTAAAATTCCGATGCATCTAATAAAAAATTCAATAAACATGTATGCATCTAATTAAACATACACACAACATCATATAACTACTCAAGAAAACATAATTTATGCACAACATTTTAAACCCATAAATAAAAATATTGAATAGAGATAAAACACTTATCTTTCCAATCAAATGAACATAACAATTTAGAAGACAAATGTTCCACCAAAATATAGGTTTTATACTCCAAATATTAGTATAAAATCACACCCGATATGAGGCTATGAGTCCATAAGAGAGAGTGTCTCCTAAGTGTGTCCATTGTCCACTAACAATAATCTGGTTTCCTACAACCATCCCAATTTACTAGCTCTCTTCCCCTCAACATGCACAACCCAAGGAATGGGATCCCCATCTCTATTACATATTCGCTCAGGTTATCTCCCTTCCCTCGAGGGCTTCAACACAGGTTGGATAAGAATCTCTCTTGCTAGGGACTCTAGGGACTTACAATTGCAACATGAAACTCTTAGTAGAAAGTTAAATTTATCTACACAACAATCTCACTCTGGAGGCCTAACAAATTTCTTCTTGATTCCATTACAATCCAACCAACTTCCCACAAACCCCCTATGGCTTTCTTCAATTTTCGACACTTGCCACCCACTTGCTGGCCCAAAATATGGTTGTAAAAATTTCCTATAGTACCCTTTCAAAATTTCCTTTTTACCCATGCATGTTGACTCTCACATTCCCCAATGTTGATTGTACTAATCCCCATGCTCTCAATAACTATGTGAAGTGGATTTTCACCTAACCCTCTTACATGTATCCAATGATTTTGGTTTTGATACACTCAAAAGGAAAATATAAGGTTCATATAAGACAATAATTTTATGAAGCGACTTAAAGGATTTATAGACATGAATAATTCCCTCTTAGACTCCCTCTTAGACCCCTCCTTTCTTGTGGAAAATTATCCCTCGTGATTTTGTTTGTGTCCTATAGATGACGATACATTTTATTTTATTATTATGATATATAATGTTTACATATTACATCACTTGACCCATGATCATATATCATATTTACATTATACATAGCTAAACTAGGAATTAAAAATATGGATGTTACACCCCCTACAATTTTCACTATCCTAGATGCACAACACCATAATGGTATACATGTACAAAATTTACATCATATTCACTACATTACACAAAGATATAACTCTAAAATCATAAAAAAAGTAAAAGAAATATTTCTTTAAAATCGATATTAACAATATAAAATTTATTGCCACTTAAGAAACTTAGATTCCTCAACTACTTATAGCAAATCTTTGCCAACCAACTTTTAAAAACCTTCATAAAATTCAATAAAACACCAATTAGGATTAGGACTTTTTTCCTTTTGAAAAGACTAAATAAATCCCTCCAAGTAAAATTCAATAGAACACCCATTAGGGTTATGACTTTTGTCCTTTTGGAAGGACGAAATAAATCCCTCTAAACTTGTTATTTTGATCTATTTCATGTTTATCTTGCATATTATTATATTTCTTTGGTCATTATATTTGTTTTTAGTATTATATTTAGAATTATTTATAAAAATAATTGAAAATTTTAATATATATTTAGAATTATTTATAAAAATAATTGAAAATTTTAATATAAATAGTGTAGGGTAGATAGAGAACTAGCAAGTTTTTTAGTTTTTTTTCTTTAATTTTAAGTTGTTTTTTTGTTGTTTAATTTTAAGTTATATTGAACATAATTAAATTATAAAACAGATTGGTTTTAATTTATACGATTAGGTGAAGATTATTTTAAATGTAAAAATGGACATAATTTTTTTTTAGTGAATTCGAATGAAAAGAAAAATTAATTTGAACAAAAATGTAGATATAAGCTTGCTTAATGTAATTTTGGTGATTATAAAAAATATTAAAAAAATTATCATTATAGTTTTATGTTTAAAAGTATATTACTAAATATTTG
>JASDQU010881075.1:4129-15966 GCA_032191745.1 Picea mariana
GCTCACTACCCCTTAATTGGGGCATATTATATTAGTAATGTTATTTTACTTATGTCGGCTTTAGGCCATTAGTTGAAATTATACCTCCTAGTCTCCTATATATACCAAGGAGACATTTTCATTTTGAATCATCTGGTACTTGAACATTTAAGTGGGGTAAAAGGAGGTTTCCCCCTCGAAGAGGCTTATTATCTGAAATTATCTCCTTTTCAAGGCGTTGAGTACTTTTCCTGAGGTTTTTCTATGCTATATTGGTATTTGGTTCTTAACATGAATAGTGGGAGCATAAATTTACCAATTATATTAAAAAATATGCAAAAATAAACCCATTGATTCTATCTAAAGCATGTACCTATATCTTTTCAGAGACACACGAACGATTCCTAGAATCCATTCTAGAAGCATTGTACGAATATCCCAATCAATCTAATGTGCAGACTCACTCCCGATGAGAATTAATGCAAAAAATCATAAACAGAGGAAGAAAAAACATGAACGAGTGGTTTGAAAATATCATGTGTGATTACATCGAAGAACTAGTGACTAAAGATAGAGATTTAGTCGAAACCATAAAAAACAAATTCTACATAGAATTGCACAACGTGTTCCTTTGCATCATCCGATCCTTGCTTCATAAGTTCCTTTTAGACAAGGGATTCAGGGACATTGTCGAATACTGGCGCTTTTTGAAAAATCTTCTTCCAAATTTCAATTGGCAAGAAAAATAAGAAGAGACGGAAGAATTTATGGAGTCCAATTGCAAAGATACAAGAGAAGCTTGGGATTATTTTCTGAAGAAATGAAATCATCTTGAATGATTAACACTGGAAACTGCGAGTATGTTGGGCTATCGATGGGGGTTTGGACAATATATGAGATGATATATGTCAAGTCGAGCACACCCAAGTCAAAAATTTATGAATTCGGGAGGAAGATAATTGAATCAAGTGAGAAGTCTGCGTATCGAATGCGAACCCATAAGCCTTCAATAGATATTCAAAAATTGGAGCGGGACGAGAGGAAAAAGAGGAAAGAATAATTACAAAATGAAAGGGATCCCTGAAATTCACATAGGAAACCTACCCAGGCATGGAACATCATTGGAGAATCCCTTGAGAGCACCTTGATGGCTCCTAGGAGGAGTAAAAACTTGCAAGTTAGTATGGCAGTCGGTGGCACCCATAAAGTAGTTTACCAAATCAATAGTATGGATATCGATGATTCAAGACCTGCTATTCGACCTTCTCCCATAAGAATTCCTAGCCCATGGATTGCATACTTCCTCTGTCAAAGAATTCATGTGGATACTCAATCCCCAAAGGTGTGGGTCTGAACTGATAATGATGGTCAAATAAAATATACTTTGTTAATTAAAGCACAAGAAATCATCCAAAATTGACCAAAGGACATACTCCTCCATATAAGAGATCTCACAGACTCCACATATAAAAAAACAAATCAATGTAACCCCATAGAGGATGATTCATGGAATATATAGACAAAAGTTTTTAGATAGATGATCTAATCCCAAGAAAGGAACAAACAAATTAGCAATTGAATACAATCCAATTGAACAACAATGACTAATTGTATTGGTCGAGTCAACTATTCAGACTTCAACTCTAGAAAGTAATACCACATCAAATTTCCACTCGACTTAGAACCAAAATATTGAAATAGTTCCATCCTCGAAAAACTTCAAGAAAAGAACAATGGGCCTTGATCATATTCCCATCTATGAAGGCGATGAAGATCCCAAACGAAATTGGTTCATTTGCGAGATATTCTAGAATGTAGTTGATACAACCAGCGAGGATAAAGAAATGGCACAATTTGGTGTTGCACTTAGAGCCAGAACCCTTACTTGGTTGAGTAATTTCACAGATAGTCAATAACGCTCGAAGGCAGAAGTAAAGCAAAATTTCCTCACTTTTCAAAACACAAGATATAATCCACTTGGTCACGTAGAAACTAAAAGAAATAAAATAGATTCAAGGTGAAACCATCTGTGAATATGATAAAATATTCAAAGATATTTTAAGTCAGATTCCTTATGTAATTGAAGAAAAATTTCTTGTACAATGGTGTGTGGAAGGTGTGTTACAAAAATCAGAGGACCATTATGTATGTATGACATTCATTCGTGTGAAGATGCACTAAAAAATCTGAGTGCATAAAAATGGATGATGAAGGAACATCGACATTATCAATAATTGAGAAATGATTGGAAGAAAAACTCACAAAATTGCAATAGTCAATTAAAAATATGTCAGTTTCATGAAAAAAACTTGGGTGCACAATCTATTCTAGTGAAGGACACATAAAAGAATACTATAAATCCGATGATGCATTGGATCCAGCAGTCTGATGAATTCAAATTGAAATGTTCTATGACATCTATGAAGGCATAAAAAATCATGCGATAAGATATTTCCCACATAATATAAGGAATTCTCGACCAAAATGGTGACACATATGTGAGTAAAACAATCATTCAATGTAAGAATGTTGGTTGAATGAAAAAAATAGAACAAACATCCATTTAGTATACCATACACAGACGTTCGACCAGAATGTCAACCAAGGAAATGTAAATGTCTACATAGGTTGAGGTCGTGGGGGTTATCAAGGTTGAGGTAGAAGAGGAAGATGATCATTTGGTAGAGGACGTAGTCGTTTTCGCTACTATTGCGTTAACTATTGGAAGGAAGACCACATAAGCCTTGACTGCTCAATAAAGGACATAAATGATCTCAAATTTTGTAACATATGTATAGTGGGGGATCACTCCCATGAAGACTATCAAATTGTATTAGATAAAGTAATGAATAAGCGTAATGTGAACCTCTTTCATACAGTGCCAAATAAATACATCTAAAATTCAAAAAAACTTTATGTAGTAACACGATCAGGAGTTGGTGAAGACATTTAACTAGAACCTCCAAGTCAAAAAAGGGGAGGTCGAAACACATATCTCGACCTAGAGAACGAAGAAATAATAATGCAGGAAGAAATGAAATTATTAAAAAACACCGACCAACACAAAGTAAATGGAAATAAGGGTGAACGTGTAAACATTTGAGACAATACGCTAGATGAATTTCTCCAATTACTAAAAGAAAAACAGTCGATCATTCGCTTGATTGACTTGTTGAGCATCCTAAGAAAATACAAAGAATATTAAGGACTAGTCAAAAGTCTTAGAAAGTTATATTGGGAAAGAAATACAAATGAATTTGATCCAAAAGTCAACCTAGAAATTGAGAGAAATAGTATGAAACAATTCATAGTTGACTTTGAAACCCAAGTAAATATACTCCCCAGAGAAACATGGGTTTGACTCAAGAAATCCCTACTTCAACCAATAATAAATTTTTAAAACTAGCAGATCATAGGTTCATTGAACCAATTGTCACACTTAAAAGTGTCATAAAATCTATAATGGGAGTCCCAACAAGAGTCTACTTCGAAGTGATTAATCTGGTCAAAGGCATCCCTGCTTACCCTGCATTGATCGGGAGACCATGGGGTCGAAACATGAGGGCCACAATCTCCCTCGAAATGGATATAATTAAATTGAAATGTAGTTGTTACACATCAAATTTCCACACCTCGGTACCTCTCCCTAAGTGTTGCAAGTGTCGTAAAAGTGTCATATGCACCTTGATAAAGTTGCATACACCTAAACACCATGAAATAACATATTTCACAATCCCTAGTCAAGGTGGAGGAGAAATATATTATATGAAGGTCAAAATACTATGTGCACATGAATTATTATTAATATTCATGAAAAGAAAATTAATTTAGTGTGATAATCCACCTCACATTTGGTTTCCTATTTTTAAGGGGAGGTTGAGGATATCATGGATGGTTGAAATATTTCCTCCTTAAAATCCTTGAGAGATATTTCCTCCATAAAATCCTTAAGAGATATTTTCTCCCTAAGTATCTTGGAGATCCCATTTTAGTGGATCTGATGAGTGATCCTCTCCATGGTGGTTAAACCTCCAAGTCCTATATAATAAAGGCTTTCCATGGAGAAGGAAGGAAGATTAGAGGTATCAAACTTATGATCTTGAGAGGCAGATTAGAGGTATCAAACTTATGATCTTGAGAGGAATATTTGAGGTATCAAACTTATGATCTTGGGAGAAATATTTTGGATATCAAACCTATGATCTTGGGAGCATCGTGCAAGGGATAGACGAGGAGAACTTGGAGAGGTTGTTGCAACTGCATATACAGATTGTAAGTGTCTTTTTAATGTTTTCATTAATATATGCTTGGCCTATTTCCTTCTAGTTTATGTATCTTTACATATGCTTGTCTATTACGGATGAATTTGGTTTAAACTAATCTTGGTAGAGTAGGAAGTATTTGTTTTTCTTCGATGTCCATTGCATTGCAGGTATCGTGTCATGCTAAGGATCTTGGAGATTGAGTTAAGATTGGATTAAGTGAGGACAAGCTTCAAAACAAGGTACATCATACCTTTTCTCTCTCTCTCTCTCTCTCTTTCTTTTTATTAGCTTAACTATATTTAAAAGGATGTTAGCGTCCATTTGCATCTTTCTGTCTCGGTATTAGGGGTCTAGAATCCAAGGGAAGATCTACTTGTCCATGGGGGATTTTTATATAACAAAAATTGGCAAATCCGTTGGGGATCCTTCCTCAATTTCCAATTACTTTGGGAGGAAAAACGGTCTACGTCGATGTGATGGTAGTTCACGACCCCTTGGACTTTAACCTTCTCCTTGGGCGAGACTATGTCTACATTACGAGAACTTTTTTGTCCACTCTCTTTCAAGTGACGTGTTTCCCTCACAACGAAAACATAGTAATGATCGACCAACTTTAATTCATTGACCCTCATCTGATGGTCAACCATCCACCTTCCCTTAACGGTCTGTACATGCCAACGATGTCCGCCTCGCTGCAAGTCAATTATGTAACAACCTGCCCCACACATTCAACCCCACACAAGAGGGAATATCTCCCTTCTCTTGACTTAGATCCGGTAGTTGACATGGTCATCTCTTAGATAGGTCTATTAGAGCCAGATATCCCTACCCTTATCGAGGCCGTCGACATGTATTCCTTCCGGCGTGCTTTTCTTCCATCTATCAAAGATCTTCTGGAAGCCATAATTGACATTTGTCCTTTGACTTGTATTCCTTCCAGATCATTGTCATGTTGGAAGCCATGATCAGGGAGAAGTTACGAGCATATTTGTTTCTTCAATGTGGAAAGCTCGTTAAAAAATGAAACAGAGGTTTCGAGCATAGTTTTCCTCTCTGTGGAAAGCTCATTAAAAAATGAAACAAAAATCTAGGGATTGAACCCGGAGCCACGAGCATAGTTTTTGCTTCTCTGTTGCAAGCTCATTAAAAAATAAAATAGGGGTCATGAGAATAGTTTTTCCTTCTCTATGGCCATCTCATTAAAAAATGAAACAGAAGCTTTGAGCATAGTTTTTCTTCTTTGTGGAAAGATCGTTAAAAAATGAAACAAAAGTTATCTGCATAGTTTTTGTTCATGTGGCAAGCTCGTTAAAAAATGAAATAGAGGTCTTGAGCATAGTTGTTTTCCTGTGTCAAGCTCGTTAAAAATGAAACAATCACCTCTCCTAACAAGTTGATTCTTTCGCTAGATCTTGTAGATGTCGAGTCGATTCTTTCGTTAGTTCTTTTATTTGAACCTTCATTTACTCTGCCCTTATCCTTTTTCTCCATCTAGTATAGAAATTGGTGACAACCTCAAAGTATGTGAATGAAATGAAGCTTGTGAGGGCATGTCTCCAGCCTTTGATTATCATTCTAGATTAAAGCCGCTAGCTTTTCAAGATGGGTGCAGAGTACCAACCATCCATGGGTATCCCTACCTTTGAAAATTACGTTGGGAATTTACAAGCATAAGTTTAATTTTGTTTCAAGCTTGTGTAAAAATGAAATCAATACTGAGCTTATTATTTGTTCTTTCTATCACTCACAAATACATGAGAATGTAACCAAGTAGACTTTTATAACTTTTTCAGACTCATAAAGGTTATGTGAAAAAGGAAAACCCCTGGAGTCATCTTTAAGATCTTTTTAGACTCTCTAAACATGAAAAGATTGTCGAGTGATATTGCTTCCTTTAACACTCATTAAAAGGTTTGAAAGGGCATCTTTTGAGTGGTATTTTATCTCTTTTTCAGCCTCACGAGAATAAAATTACGAAAAGGACAACCCCAGTGTCACCTTTCAGTTCTTTTCAGATTGTCTAAACATGAAAAACCACCAAATTTTCCTTCTCTGGACTCGCTAAACTACACATTGAAGGAACCATATGGGAACAAACCCTTACTTATTACAGTTCATTAAATAAAGGAACTCACCAGAGGTGATTTATATCGATCATGTGTTATCCTCCTTGAGCTCGTTAAATTAAAAATAGGTACTCATCTATCTAGGTGGGGGGGAAATTGAAGGAAGTGGGTCAAGTTTTTTGGGAATCCTCTATGGAAGCTATTGTCGCCCTTGAACATGTAACCTTTTTTCATGTCATCTTATAGTTGGGTAATCTTCTTGTCTCTGAGTCATACCAATTCCATGTG
The DNA here is from genome assembly GCA_032191745.1 of Picea mariana. NCBI lineage: Eukaryota > Viridiplantae > Streptophyta > Pinopsida > Pinales > Pinaceae > Picea > Picea mariana. The sequence continues at coordinate 10,728 of JASDQU010881075.1, forward strand.
TCGCCATACGTTTTCATCCAATCGAAGAGTTCTCTTATTGTTGTCACATTACATTATTGATACTCGTCAAGTCAATGTTGCCAAGTCAGTTGTCATTCCTCATCATGTTCAAGGGATGTTTCACTTCAAACCATCCATATAAAACATTTCCTGTCTCCATTTCCCATGTCATTCCATACTCATTCGATTCACCATATCACATCACTTTCCCGAGTCAGTTTTGTGTCGATGATGGGGGATACATCAAGGCCCTCCTTCGATGTGTCTTTTCATGTCGACTTCAACACATCATCCGGGAATTAGAATTAGAAACAAGTGAATACCTTGGGAACTGGATGCCTCAATGGAAGGCCTCCTCACTTTTGACAGTAGGTTTACATCATTGACCTCTAATCGGATGATTCCGTGAATGTTCAACATCATCTCATTTATTCACATTCGTTGGAATGTACTAGGGTATCTTTAGAGTCATTGACATCATTGGTGATTTTCCTTGCACTTGTTAACGATATACATCAATGAATGGTAATCAAGTGTTTTCTACCATGTTCAACATCAAAACATCTATTCACATGGCTAGATTCGTACCACATCAGGATTGGGACGAAGACCTTGGGTTGAGCATTCACTCTGATATCTGCTTTACCCAGGATACCAAAGGATATCATTTAAGCATGTTGATATATATATTGTCACATAGATCCACATTGTATTGGTATGTGTCTATGTTTTATCATCTTGTAGCTCCACTGTGTATTTTTCATGGCAACGATTAGTTCATGTCATGGAGGTATGGATCCACATTTTATTTCTGGTGGCCATATCGTTAATCAATATTTTTCATGGATCCGCAATGTATTGGTTGGCGACCATGCTTTGACTCATCTCGTGTTTCAAGCATAGGTACGTCTGCCTAAAAAATGGAACATATATTAATAATGTTTGATGGTTATTTTCAGCTTCTTCCAGGTTCTCCAACTCCATGCCCTTGCATTGAATAATTGTAAAGTGTTTCGGCCATGAATTTCTCTTCTTACCTCACACTTTAGGGGGCATATTGTTACACATCAAATTTCCACACCTAGGTACCTCGCCCTAAGTGTCGCAAGTGTCGTAAAAGTGTCATATTTACCTTGCTTAATTTGCATACACCTCTACACCATGAAATAACATATGTCATAATCCCTAGTCAAGGTGGAGGAGAAATATATTATATGAAATTCAAACTACTATGTGCACACGAATTATTATTAATATTCATGAAAAGGAAATTAATTTAGTGTGAGAACCCACCTCACATTTGGTTTCCTATTTTTAAGGGGAGTTTGAGGATCTCATGGATGGTTGAAATATTTCCTCCTTAAAATCCTTGAGAGATATTTCCTCCCTAAAATCCTTAAGAGATATTTTCTCCCTAAATATCTTGGAGATCCCATTTTAGTGGATCTGATGAGTGATTCTCTCCATGGTGGTTAAGCCTCCAAATCATATATAATGAATGATTTCCATCAAGAAGGAAGGAAGAATAGAGTTATCAAACTTATGATCTTGAGAGGCAAATTAGAGGTATCAAACTTATGATCTTGAGAGGAACATTTGAGGTATCAAACTTATGATCTTGGGAGAAAGATTTTGGATATCAAACCTATGATCTTGGGAGCACCATGCAAGGGATGGACGAGGAGGACTTGGAGAGGTTGTTGCAACTACATCTATAGATTGTAAGTGTCTTTTTAATGTTCTCATTAATATATTCTTGGCCTATTTTCTTCTAGTTTATGTATCTTTACATATGCTTGTCTATTATGGATGAATTTGGTTTAAACTAATCTTTGTAGAGTAGGAAGTATTTCTTTTTCTTCATTATCCATTGCATTGTAGGTATCGTGTCATGCTAAGGATCTTGGAGATCGAGTTCAGATTGGATTAAGCGAGGAAAAGCTTTGAAACAAGTTACATCATACCTTCTCCCTCTCTTTCTTTTTAATAGTTTAACTATATTTAAAGGGATTTTAGTGTCCATTTGCATCTTTTTGTCTCGATATTAGGGGTCTAGAATCCAAGGGAAGATCTACCTGTCCACATGGGGATTTTTCTATAACAGTAGCGACAAGAAAATCATAATACCATTGAACCCAAAATAAGGAAAAACTTGGGTCGAGACATGGGATGAAGCCCATGAAACATGATTGTTTTATCAAGTAATGAATGAACAAAAATACAATGTCAAGCATAAAAGTGAAGGAGAAATTTTAGTCAGATCACCATTGTCAATAAGACAAAACTCAGATACAGAACTATACAATTGGAAAATGGAAAATTACAAAGCTCAAGCTAAGGAGTGTTGGTCGATAGAGGAATTACCAATAAAGATATAAAAATCATGTTTTTCAGTACAAGCAGTCCCTATCATGCTAGAGAAGAATCTCAAACAAACACAACACTCATCCCAACTAACAAATAGATAAGATCCCCCCTATGGTTTAGCGAAAGAAACTCCTCGATGAATCATTTTGACAAAGTGTCCAAATCAGTCGGAAAACAAGGGAGAGTGGAAAGCTTAGTATAATCCATCGTAGGCCAAGAAACCCGGTGGTGGGAAATGCATGCACCATGACTCCAAACATGGAATATTGCTACCTTATACTTCATGGAAATGTTTGGTAGAAATAATTTGTCGACAAATGTCTACATCCCAACCTTCAAACCTAGGTTTGACCCAACCACTCACATTCACGAATGTGAGAATGAATGGAGAAAAGTAGGATATCTTGATGAAACAATGTCGCCACACATGTTCCCAAATCCTCTTGATGACATACCACATAAGTGGTATAAAATTGAAGAAGCATGTGTCCACACATTCAATTGGAATGAAATCAAAGAAAAAATTATCAAAGACTTTGAATTAATACTTGAGGAGGCACTCTTGCAAGAGGAAGAAAAATAGATCAAATTTTTTTTTTTGAAAAAACAAATCCCGACCAGATTTAGAAAAGAGGTAAATACAAATTTGACATGGGATCGACTGTGACTTTCGATTTGGTGTCAATGCAAAGTCTATATAATGTAACATCTCGACAAATAGACATGGAAAACACAAGTTTTCGAGGGAAAATATTTCGATGGAGGAAAATTCATCCCAAAGTAAATAACCTTGTAAAAACAATCTACTTAGTGTCCAAGGAAGAAAAAGAAAACAAGGAAGACATAGAAAAACATGGCTTCCTCGTAATCTATAATAATTTTGTAAAGGGAGAGCACCATTTATATGAATCAAAATCACATGAGTGACTGGAGGAAAAAAAAAAAAATAAGAAGTTAAACATATCAATAGACAATGGATGGTCGACCAAAAATGGCTAGAATATGAGACTATTGGTCCAAGAAGAAAACCATAGAAATAGTCGACCTATTGAGAGAATATCAGGATGTACAAGAGATGGGGGATATGAAAATTGACCTCATACCTGGGACCAATCCCATCAAAAAAATACCATACAAGTTGGCACACAAATATACGCCCATACTCCAGAAAGAGACATAAGCAATGCTAGATGCAGACATCATATATCCTATCAAAAAATCAGAGTGAGCAAGTCAGATGGTTGTGCAACCTAAAATTTACAACCCCAAGAAACTTAGAATATGTGTCTACTTTAGATATATTAACAATATTACAGTAATTGATCCATTCCTAACATTTTTCATTGAAAAAATCATCAATGAAGTCATGGGACATGAATGTTATTCTTTCACTGATGTCTTCTCAAGATACAACCAGGTACCTATCACAAAACAAGATTAAGAGAAAACTACATTTGTTTGTGAATTTGGGTCATTTGCATACATAGTAATGTCATTCGGGCTCAAGAATGCCCCAACAGTATTTTCTTGGATAGTGGTAAAAGAATTTCAAGAATACATTTACAAAACAATGGTCGTATACTTTGATGATTGGAATATCTAAAGCCTATTGAAATACCATATCCAATGGTTAAGAATGATGTTAGAAATATGTAGACAAATTCACTTATGTTTGAATACCAAAAGTTGCATATTTTCCACACCTATAGGAATTTAGATGGGCCACATTGTATGTAAAGATGGAATCAAAGTTGACATGTCCAAGATCAAGGTTATTCTCAACTTGAAACTACCAATTAATAATAAGAAAATAAAAATATTCCTTGGGCATACTAGGTATTACAAAAAATTCATTCGACATTAATTCAACATCACTTTCCCCATCGAAAAACTATTAAATAAATAAGTCGAGTTCCAATGGAGTCAAGAATGTAATAAATCTTTTGAGATCCTAAAAATAAAATTGGTATAAGCACTTATACTAATATTTGCAGACTGGTCAAGAAAGTTCCATGTCCATATGGATTCCTCTAACATTGTTGTCCTCTTAGTCTTAGTCCCGTTCGATCACCCAAATGCATACGCCATTTGGAAATTGAATAAGTCTTAAATAAATTATTAGACAACAGAGCGAGAGGCTCTAGATATGACTTTTCCCTTCAAAAATTTCAACACCATTTATTGGAAAATCCATTTATCTCCTTTAGGGACCATCAGACACTCAAATATATAGTAAATAAATCGATCCATCAAAGGAAAAAATTTCGATGGATACTGTTATTCAAAGAATTTTAATTTGAAGTAGTCATCTGATATGGAAAGAAGAATGTTGTCCTAGACCATCTATCCTGACTTGTGATAGGTGAAGTGTTAGAAAAATAGGACTGCAGAGGAATAAAATAAAACAAATGTGGAAATAAAACACAAAAGATACACAATACAATAGAGACACAAATATACGTGGTTTACCCATTTTGAGCTATGTCCACTAGAAACATTTCTAGGTCCTTATGTTATTATTATCCATCAAATGAAGGGATAAAACCTACAACACACCCATTGTAACTTCCTCTTCCTTCTCTTATAGTCTCCTCTCTCATAATACAATATTATCTATCACACATAGCCACAATAAAATTACCTCATACATAAAAGAGGGTTTCCTTCTAGGGAAAAAATACCTAAAATAGCTTCTACCATTAGGTATGCGACCTTATAATGAACAATCCAAATTGACTACGAAATTACAATATTTTACAAGGCAATTTTTCCCAAAATTTTGCTTCTGGGGCGTTTCCCCCAAATCCCATACTAGAGGGGGATCCATTAATTGTTGTCACTCCCCCTGGACCCCTCTAATGAAAATAGTGGG
>JASDQU010881075.1:17440-33695 GCA_032191745.1 Picea mariana
TTACAACAAGTCTAGCCTTGGACCATTTTTTTCCTCCATCTTCTTCCTTCAACCTGTAAACCCATTTATTTTGCAATGCTCGTTTTCCTGCAAGAAACTTAACCAACTCCCAAGTCTAGTTATTTACCAAGGAATCCATTTCCTCTTTCATTCATTTCACCTACTTCTTTTTAGTGTCTACCTACATTTCCTCTTCATAGCTTTATGGTTCACTAGAATCAATTAACAATAAATAATACAATGCAGGAGAGTATCATTCAGGGGGTCGACTTAACCTGGTATATTTTCTAGCAACACTTGCAGAAGTTTGAGGTACATGTTTCTCTTGTTGTTGTACATGTTTTTATTTTTCGGTACCTTTGGATTTTTTTTTTCAAAGATCTCATCAAGCACTGTGTATTCTAGTTTTTCTTTTTCCTGCTTCTTTCCCTGTAACTGATCTTTTCACATGACCTTCTCATTTATTATGACATCTCTACTCCTAATGATTTTGTGATTTTAATAATCCCATAAGAAATAACCAAAATCATTAACATTGTATCCAATAAAGGTGCACTTCTTGGATTTTCTTCAAGATTTGTTCTATTTTATTTATCAATATGGACAAATGCTTCACAACCGAAACTCTTCAGAAATGAATAGTTTACCTTTTTACATGTTCATTCCTCTTCTTTAATGCCACCATCCAAATATCTTGAAGATCCTATGTTTATTAAGTAAACAACATTATTTACAACATCTGCCCAAAACTGTAAGGGAAACCTTGCATGCAATCTCATACTCCTTGCACGCTCCATGATTTTCCTATTCATCATTTATGGCACACCATTTTGTTGTGGTGTTCCTGGAACTATATTCTCTCTACAAATCCCATGGTATGAAAAATAATCATCAAACTCCTTACTGCAATATTCACCTCCATTTTCTGATCCGAGACACTTCAAATTTTTTCATATCTCATTCTCAAGAAAAACTTTCCATTTCTTAAAAGTGTCAAAAACATCAAATTTTTATTAAATGCAATAAACCCAAGTTTTTCTAATTGCATCATCAATAAAAGTAACAGAATAATGAGATCCACCAAGGGATGATACCTTATTTGGTCCCCATACATCTGTATGCACAAGCTCTAACCTTTAACTCTTATTTTCCTTTCCAACTCTGATAAATTTGACTCTCTTTTATTTCCATAAACACAGTGCTCACATAAATACAAATCAATTTGTTTAAAATCTGGAAACAAATTTATTTTGTGAAGTATTTGCATCCCCTTTTCACTCATGTGTCCAAGGCTATGATGCCACAATGTTGTATACACTCATGTATAAGCTAAAGATATAGAAGATTCATTATTACTAGTACATAAATACAATGTACCTACCTTCCCTCATTTTTCTATCACCAATGATCCTTTGGTGACCTTCCATGCCTTATATGTAAATGTAGATATAGAGCCTTCACTTACCAAGTTCCCTGTTGAAATTAGATTTTTTCTTAGATCTGGAACATGTCTTACCTGTTTCAACAACCATTGGTTTCCATTATTTTTCTTTATTTGTACCTTTCCCATTCCAACAATTTTGCATGGTGCATCATCACCCAAATGAACCTGTCCAAAATCAAATTGTACATAATATTGAAAATGTTTCCTATGGGGTGTGGCATGAAATGAATCCCCTGAATATACTACCCAAGACTCATAAATATTATCTACAGAAAGAATTAAATCATCTTGTAAAAAAACACCCGTTACATTTGCTTCCTAGTTTTTTTTCCTACTGTCCATATCTTTGTTTCTTTGGAGCTATGCATTATTTCTTCAGATGTCCTTTATTCCCACCATTCCAACAATATATCTTTCCTAGTATGGATTTGGATCTTCCCTTCATTTAATTCATGTGGTTCCCTGAGCCCTTTCCTCTATCGTTTTGTCTTCCCTTTTTCTCCATGGTCAACGCATTACTTGAGGCCTCAACTATACGCTTCCATCGCTAATGATAACACCAACAACATCATAAAATTTTAGAGTGTTTGAACTAGAGACAAAGTTACTTACAACCATAACCAAATCATTCCACCTTACTGGAAATGAGCATAATATTAGAAGAGCCCTAACCTCATCATCAAAGTCCACTTTTATAGAACTTAGTTGATTAGTAATCGTATTAAATTCATTTAAATGATCAGCGAAAGACCCACCTTCTGATATATTCATATTAAATAATAACCTCATTAGAAATACCTTATTGGATGTCGAGGGTTTTTCATACAATTTAGCCAATGCATCCATTGGATTCTTCTTTTTCTTTTCTTTTGGAATATTGAAAGCCACCGACGCTGCCAGGCTCAGCGATACCGTTCCTAGTTCATTTCTATCAAGAAACTCCCATTATTCGTCCTTCATGGCCATTAAATTCTTTGTTATTCTAACTAATGGTAAACTTTCCCTCATCCACCATTTCTCCCACTCGAACCAGGAACCCTCTTTTATTACGAGTTACCTTTCGCTCTGACACCAGTTGTTAGAAAATATGATTGTGGAGCACTAAAATAAAAGAAATGCAGAAATAAAACACATAAGATATACAATACAATATAAACACAGATATGCATGGTTCACCCGATGTGGGCTACGTCCACTAAAGAAATTTCCAGGTCCTTCCTTTATTATTATCCAGCAAATGAAGGGATATAACCTACAACACACTCATCATAACTTCCTCTTCCTTCTCTCACAATATCCTCTCTTAGAATAAAATATTTTCTATCACACAAAAACACAATACAATTCCCTCATACATAAAAGAGGGTTTCCTTCTAGGGAATAAATCCCTAAAATAACTTCTACCATCATATCTGCAGACTTATAATGAACAATCCAGATTGACTACGAAATTACAATATTTTACAAGGAATTTTTTCCCAAAATTTCACTTCGGGGTCATTGCCCCCGAATACCTTTCCAGGGAGGGGCTCCATTAATTATCTCCCCCTCCCCACCCCCCCGCTCGGACCCCTGAAAAAGGTACTAGTGGGGAAATACCCCCAACACCCCCCCTGTTAGAAAATGGGATCCAAGAATGACTGAAACAAACCTTTGAATCAGGAAGATAATCAGGCTCCACAACCGACATGAAGGTTCGACTGGTATAAAGGATAACTTACTAGATGGAAATTTAATCAGGGTCAAAGTAACCCCCAAAGAACTCAAAGAAATTTTAATTTTTGTAGAAGAATGGAAGGCTCCATTCACTCTCATGAATGGATATCTCTACAAACTAGGTATTGATAATATTCTACGAAGATGTGCATTGGAACATGAACGTAAGGATATAATCAACGAGGCACATGTAGGCCCTATTAGAATTAGAAGTCACACCAAGACTATTGTAGGTGTACACCTAATACCCATTAGAATTTTTGTAGGTTTATAAAAAGGTAAGGTTTTGTAATCTCAAGTTTCACGAATGGATGAGAAACTCAATTCAAGATATCAACACAAATCTCCACACAACATACTCTAGCAAGAAATGCTTGAACAATATTAGATCATTTTTCTAATATCAGTGAAAATATGGAAGACTGAAGAAGAAGAATGAAATATATGAACCAAGTTACATCAGGCACTTTGGCACACATACAGTGGAATTATTACTAATAAGGAACCTCCTGGTCAACCAGAAAATATGCTTTGACAATACTTGCATTAAAATTTTTATTGTAAATCAATCACTGCATATCATGAACACAAGTGCTAAAGATAAATCCTTCATCAGTAGATAATACCAAATAAATACAAGAATAATAGCATGAAAGAGTAGAAAAGGATTTGATATTCAATTACTCAAGAGTCTTAAGTCTGTACATACATAATATGTGAACGTTTTACAGTCTCCAACCAAAATATAAAGCTTCACATCCAACCATTCCAACCCTCTATTGGAGTCATATCATCCATTAAATAGAAAATTACATCAAAAAGTATCCCTATGACTCGTTACCTAGATCTAGCATAGGATTATGTGCCTTGGAGAGGCGTGGAAATAAAAAAACAAACATAAATTTGACAAACTTCTAGATTCCAGGCAGTTGTTGGTGATGATAAATGCAACTACATCCATCTCATGTTTGGAGATCTAGTGGAGATGGATGCCATGTACAAGTGTCCCTTGATGTCTAATTTCCTCCTAGGGAACCATTTGAACCTCCTTTGATAGCCGGTAGCCGTCCCATAACTCGGATTTATCAAATTGTTAGAGTTCGCAGTGCATATGTAGGGTTCGCTACAAACTTTCATGTAGGTGTTATTTTTGACGTTTCTCCCAAACGGAAAACTGGTTCACACTGATTTTTGGTCAGAAAGTCAATGAAATTATTATTCTTATCCATGAAAAAATTTAGTGAAACCCAATTTGTATTTTAAAATATATGATGAAAATACAAGTTTGCAGCATACTAATTTGCTGCAAATTGTTTCAATTTCAGCAGGTTCGCAATGCCTCTGCGAGATTCATTGCGAACTTTCTTGTACACGACAATTTTATTTCCGCTCACATCTTGAAAATATCTCTTATTCTTGTACACATTTTTTACCTGTCTATGTAGGGTCAGTGATCTCTTCACCCTCTTTTTTTCCTTTGCAATGGATTCTTCACACATATCTATGTTTTCCTTCAGTTTAATTCTAGCTTATAGATTTTCCTTTTTCAGTTCTTTATTCTCAGCGTTTGTCTCTTTTATTTTCTTTCTAAGCCTTTTGAAAGTGGGATTGTTCCCTTTAGAAGGAAACTTTAGGTCAATAATTTCTATAGGCTCTTTAAGAGATTTGGTTTTTTAGATGTATATTCTTCCATGGCAAGTCAAATAAGAGTACAAACATATCTGATAATTGTTGCCAACAGACTGTGTGCTGAAATCTAGTGAATCTAGGGTTTTGTTGCAACTAGAGTTTACACTAGAACGATTTTGCAGAGACTAAAATGTAATTTGAATCTATAATCCTTGATGAAACAATGATGACAATTTTGAATGCATGTTACGAGGAAAATCTCTCTATGGCTAGGGGAAAACCACAACAGATGAAAATGATTGCAGAAATCAACTCTATTATCAAGTATGATATATAACCAAATATGCTAGAAAGACAATATAAAAGGCCTACCTCGTCCAGATGTTCAATGAAGTCCATCGTTGGGCACACGACCCAAAACAATACACCTGCAACTGGTCCTCAACAACCAAGCAAAGCAAGCATATGGTAATAATATATGATGTTATCACATTCAATAGAATAATAAATTAGCATACATAACAAATATGCCCATGGAATAATAATTCAAATATTTACAAGATGTCAATTGGATGAGAAAAGAGTATTTCTATTAATATATGATCAGTAGAAGTGAATACGTTACAGACTTCTGTGTCGGCATGGTTCAGAATTGAGAAACTAAGTTCCTTCCAGCTAGGCCTCCACCACTTCAATCCTCCACCAAAGGAAAGGTCATAGAAGAGAGACAATGAAGTTCCAAATCAATAAGGGAAGATTTTGGGGGATGAACACTATGTTCAGAATCAAAGGACAAAGGGATGCAAACTCAATGTGAAGTGAATAATTCTTCCAGAGTAACTTTTCTCTCAAAGTTTAATTCTTTCTCCTCTTTTCCATAGCTCGGAATTGGCCCATTTATAGTCTTCAAGTGGAACTGAAGGGCTGAGTCGGAACGTTTCTAGTATATGGAAGGCCAAGGATCATTGATCTCTTGTCGTGACATGGAAACCCGACACCATTTTTCAATTTTATGCACATTTCCCGATGTACACGGGTTGTAGTGGTGCAACCTACGTATACGCATGATGTATAGTAGGAAAGGTGCATATATGTGGAAAAAATGTATTTTTATCTCTGGGATTTGCAAAAAGGGATGAAAAGTCTACATAGGGAAATGGAAAAAGTCCCTCTGTGCAAGATTTCGTGGGGTGAGGAAAATATTTCTATAACAATGCAGACTCAAATAACAATATTTTGAAGCAACTGGGAAAACATAGAGTTCACACCGCTAATTTGGTTTGCAGTAGATGGGTTTGTAGAAAAATAATTTCCAGTTTTAGAGATAAAATATGAGTTGAGATTTTGAGTGGAAAGATGACAGCTAAACCTTGCATGAAGCCAAGGTTACAGGAGAGGTTATTCAAGTCAGCATGCTTAGGGTTTCAAATCATGTGTAAAACAAGGGTTTTGCAACACTTAACCAATTTGCAACATCTAGGCAGTTTGCAGCGAATGATAGTTTGCAGCGAGGAACAGTCTACAACGAAATATTTGAAAATTGAAATAGCATGAAACAATTGAACCTTCCTTTTGAGAATGACCTCTTTTATGATGAAAAGGCACTGAAAACAAGAATCTACCAAGTGCCACATTCCCAAAATCATAATCATGTATGATTGAGTGCATGAGGTATTTTGAATTGTTGTGAACTTCTAGGAGAGTCTACATTGAATGATATTTGATAGACGACATGACACTTAGATGGTTAAGTGGATCCTTAAAACCTTTTTGGACAAAATACTTGATGGTGACCTTCAAGTTATGCTGACATGACCAATACTTTCCCTCTTTACAAATGATGACAACCACCATCATGGCATCAATACTTTGTAATCGTACTATGATCATCTCACAAGTTTTAAGCCAATGAATTATAATAAATACATAACGCATGAATGATAAGGACCAAAAGAAACCTTCTAAGACTAGACTAACAAAAATTTGAAAAATGAGAGAAAACATTGACTCCTGTACTTCCTGTGTGTTAACAGGCCCAATGGGAGATCACTTCCAAGCCCAAATGGTAGATAGAAAGATCCTCCAAGTTGATCTTTGGTGGCCTACCTTACACAAGGACTATTGAGAATAGTTGAAGAAGTGTGAAAAATTCCAGAGGATGGGTCGAACTATATGGAAAAATGAAATGCCCTTACATTCGATAAATCCTAGTTTACCATTTGAAATTTGGGCTATCGACTTTGTCAGTCCCTTCCCAAAAAGAGAAAAAAGAATTGGGGATGAATACATAATCACAACATTCAAATACTTAAATAAATAGGCAGAGGCAAAACCAGTCAAAAATTGCACAAAGGAAACAACCGCTAAATTTATCTATGAAAATGTAGTAACCAGATTCAATTTTCCTTTAATATTAATCACTGATCAAGGAAAACATTTTATCAATGGCACAATCGATTTTTTACTTAAAAAGTTCATGATCGACCAAAAGAACATGATTTCTTATCATCCACAAGCCAATGGAGCTATCGAATCATTCAAGAAGATATTACATAAAGGATTAACAAAAATATGTGGACTCGACAAGGATGATTGGGATGATAAGATTTCAGCAGTAGTGTGGGATTATATAACAAAAAACAAAATATCGACTAGACAGAAACCATTCAAGTTACTATATGTTCAAGAAGTTGTAATTCCACTACAATTATGTGCTAATTCTAGAAGGACAACATCTATCCTTGAATTCGATCTTATTCTTAACATAAGACAACACTTCTACCACCTAAATCAATTAGAATAAGAAAGGATGCTTGCACAATAGAATCAAGAATCCAAAAAGAATCAATAAAAATCTTGGCACGACTAACATATTAAAAATAAAAATATCAATGTAGGATATTTGGCACTTTTATATGACAGTCACATAAAGGGAAACCTAGAAAACTAGAAACTGCATGGTTGGGTCCGTATGTGTTCAAGGACATCTGACCAGCAAGAGAAGTGAAGCTAAACAATTTATAAGGGAACCCCTTCAAGAAAATAGTCAATGGGGCCCACTTAAAGAAACAAAATATATAACAGTATCAATTCCTACTGGTGAAAACCTCTTTGGGGGAACGAGTAGGACCTTACTAGGTCAAAAACCCCTCGGGGCGGCCTAATTTGAAGATGAGAATAAAAGGACAAATAAAGAAAAGGAAAAAAATAAAAGGAAAGGAAAATAAGTGTAAGAAATAAAAGTAAAATATATATTAAGAAAAATGAAAGAGAAATTAAGAAATCAATAAACAAGTCGGTTATCAAAATTAGGTACAAAATTGTTCGACAATTACAAGCTATATGACCAACTTAAACTCCCAAAAGCATTAATTCAAGCCCACCATATCCAAATATGAGAAGAGAACAAGGTCCTTGATCATCACTAAATTCATTCAGTGAATAAAAATAGAAACGTAGCACAAACTTAGAACCAAGGAAAGATATGTTCCATCTCCTAAATAAACAGACTAGTCAATCAACCGAAATTGGGCATAGATTAGCCGACGGAGGGAATCAACCCATTGGCAGTGATTAAGAGACTAGTCAAAGTATTAATTAACATAGGCATGTTGGTTGTGGCACCTAATTATCTCCTTGATTTATATGCAGGTATTCCTAGCCCCCTTCTATCGGAGGTTCGGGGGCTGGCCCATTCATTATAAGGTCGCAAATCTGATAGTAAAAGTTATGTTAGGTTTTTTTTCCCTATAAGGAAACCCTCTTTTAAGAGGGAATCGTATTACAGCTGTGTATGAGTGTGATTATTGTATTCTGAGAGATGAGATTGTGAGAGAAAGAAGAGGAAGTTACATCAGGCATGGTGTACGTTGTATCCCTTCATTTTGTTGGATAATAAATAGGAAGGACCTAGAAATTTATATGGTGGATGTATTCCACACTGGGTGAACCACACATATCTGTGTCTCTATTTTATTGTGTATCGTTTGTATTTTAATTCCTCAATTTTCTTATTTTATTCCTTTGCGATCTTGTTTTTCTAATAGGGTGTCAATAATAAACTGGAGATTCAACACCTAAAGTGAACAAATAAATAAATTAGGAAGTTGCATAATCAAATGGTTAGAAACAATCAAGATATAATGTCCCAACAAACAACATAAATATTACATGTTGAGTATGAAAAGTTCAAAGAATTACAACAACAGTTGGAAGCTGTCACTTCTCAAGAAGCCACTGTAAACAGAGTGATTCATAATTGGCCTTTATATTTCTCTCTTACCTACAAAAAATTTAAAGCATAGAGATCAATTATTGTCGACTTTAAATCAACACAACTGACTAAAAATCCAAAATGGCCATTTCAAATCACATCACCAAAGAAAAGGCAGTTGAGAAAAGAGGTAGCTAAACAATAGGAGAAATGGATAAAGGAAGCAACAAAAGCTTAGATGGAAATTGAAAAATACATTAAACACATTGAAAACATCAAAGGGAAAGCACAAGAAGCAAAGAATAACTTCAACCCAAAGTCGACTACAGTACAGGAATCTCCTTTGACAGATAAGATTGATTTTCTAGGAAAACTGAAATCAGTGGGGATCGAAGGACAATATTGCATAGAAGAATGGAAGATGTTCTCACAGAATTTGTAGAAAATAACTATGAGCTTATATTCAACAACATTCAATGGGATACCATAAAACAATCAGAACAGTCGAGGGAGACATCAACATATCAACATTTCCATTTTTCCAAGACTACACCATCCTAGTCAAATATTTCGACCATCGGTCACCAGTCAAGGACCCCAAAAGGTACCCATTGAAGGACAAGAAGAGTCAAAGGTGCCTATCAAAAAAACATCACTTCTATCTAATGTACAACTACACAAATGAGTAAGCCCTAAATAAACCAATGGATAGACAATGCAAGAATAAAATCTTCCATAGTCAAGCAATCAATACTTAAACAAATTTTAAAGTACCAGTCAACAATAGAATATTCTCACCTCTTTTCACTCCCAAAATTTCTCTCTAAGTTTCAAAATGATGTAAACCACTGGTGAAAACCTTTTCGGGGGCACCAGTGTATTTTGTGAAAAATATCAAATGTAATAGCCACACCCCCCTCTCGCTTGAGACGAGCAAGGAATGGAGGTGGGGGGAGATGTTGCAAGGACTTGTCAGCTCTACCGACTAGACCCGCCAGTCAAACAAGTTAATTCGACTACAAAAGTTGGTTAGGGAAGTTGATCGAACAAATAGTTGGATTCCACCAACAAGGTAGTTAAGATGTATAACTGACTAATAATTGTATAACATGCATATATATGTCGCTATGTAATGGAAAAAGAGAGGTTGTTTTACCTATCCAATCAAACACATTGATGGTTCTCCCACTTCTCGTGTATGCTTTCATGTGTCTCTATGTGTACTTTTATATGATTCTATAATATATGTTTCTATGTGTAAGGATCTATCGACAACTTCTCATGCTTTCCTTCAAACTACAACAACATACTAATAAAATGTGTCATTGTTGCAGACCAATTTGACAAAGAGTATGGGGGGCTAGGACTCCAAGAGAGGGAAAGGGGGCTAAGGGGCTAATACAAGGAATATAATGTTATATTCATGTGTCCTAAGTCATTATTCATATGATTTTATCCTAAGTTATCAAGTGGGGGAATGAGTTTCCAAGTGGTGGGCGAGTATTTCTTTGAATGCCACTTGTCAAAAAGGGAACATGCATATATAATGTTGGGAATTAGTGGAAAGGTCATTCATTCCATTAATTATCATCATTTTCATTTCCATTTTGGTTTGGGTATGTTGGGTGTGAGCCAAGGAGCCCTTCTAACTCTGAATTTTTGTGACCCTTGTGAAATCCTCGGTGGATTTTGGGTGAAAATTTCTCCTTATGTTGCCTTAAGGAAGGTTGGAGCCTTGGAGGGAGAATTGTTTATGATAAATTTCCCTAGTTGTGAGGCGTGGAGGGTGCCTAGAGACTCAATTATAGTAGTTGTATTTCTTGGAGCCATATATCTATGAGACTTCCTAGATGGCCTATGTTAGAGCATTGGAAGGGAAGTGGGAAAGACTGAGGAACTATGGAGAAGAGAAGGGGGTACACTTCCTTAGGTTTTGTAGGTTGATGGGGAATGAGAGGTTGTAGGTTGGAATTGTTGTTGGCGTTTGGTACCTTGGCCTAGTCATAGCCCCAGCTCTGAGGTGACCTATTGTTGAGAGTTCTATAACAATAATGTCTATAAATAGGTGGAATGTCTCAGGTCTACAGTCGGTCAATGTTTTCTTTAAAGATAATTGTTATTTATGTTATTTTTTATGTTGATTAATCTGTATTTATATGTGCTTAAATATGTTATGTTACAAGTGTTCTATATAATGCATGTAATTGTATGTTGCTAGGACTGCACAAGTTTATCATATGTATGTCATCTTGTTATAGGTTGGTATTAGATATCAAACTGGGGGTATGGGTCTATTAAAAATTGGTGTCATATATTGGTTGGGAATAATTAATTATGATATCAAAGAAGTAATGAGTGAATTTAAAATAAATTATGAAAATCCAGTATATGGCATAGGTTGAATTGGCAGTAATGTAACCCATATATGAGTTTGGGTATGTTACAATGTGACATTAGAGAGAGATATATAACTTGGGTTGTATGGGAAAAACACCAAAGGCGCAGTGTGCATTAATTGAATAACAAAATTATTAGTATGCCTGTAAAATATTTGTTAAAATTTCCCCTGTGAAATTGTAGAATTTCATGAGAAAATTGAGGAAATTAAGTATTAGGGGTTAAAAAATCCCAATTTTAACCTCTATCTGAGTGACTTCAGGACTGGAATTGGATGAAATTAGGAATTGTGGAGTAGAAATGGGATAAACACAATGAAATACCCAAATTTTAGGGTGAATTCCAATGAAATTATGCCCAAAATCATCAAGGGGGAATTTAATTGGAGTTAATTGGGTGAATTTAGGAAGAGATTTGGCTTAGGAGGTTATATTTCACCAAATTTAGGGAGATGTAGAGATATCCATGAAGGAATTTGGAGAAATTTGAGAAAGTCCCCAAATTTCTAAGCAATTCATGCCAAATTATGCTAAAAAATGGTCGTAGAGTCAAGTGATAGTGGAAATTGGGAAATTATGAGGTTTAAATTGGCCAAGAAATCATAACCAGAGATTTCATGGTGGCCCACACCTCAAATTTTGAAAATAGGCATTATTGGGAAAATTTAAAAAAATTGAAATTTTTTTTGGGAATTTTTCCATACATGATGACACATACTCCATATGGGAACCACGGGTCAGGTCACATGGACTTCCATGGTGGAAGATGGAAAGGTTTGTGTACATGTGGCAGAGGCCATGGACGTAGAATTTCAAGGGTTGATTGTGTGGGTGGAGCACCAATGGGTGACGTCAATTCCATGTCTGATAAGAAATTTGCGGGACTTTGGATATGTGGTTTTTAATTTCTTCCTCAAACGCCCACAAGAAATCAAAATAAATTGTAGATTTTAACCTTGTACAATATCTACTGCAAAAATATATTCAATAAAGGAATAGAAAAGATACAATGGAAAATATAAACATTACACAGAGATTTTTCCCCTGGAAACCCAAACTGGGAAAACCAACATATTCTATATTATTCATCATGTTATAATGTTTACAATACAAAAATACATATAGGATCCAGCGGCATCCAAAACCCTAACCCAATGACTTGGATTAGTCCAAAACCCTAATTCCTTAACTGAAAATAGAAAACCATTGGCAAAGAAACCATGTGCCGAAAAACCACCTAAATATAATGCAGTCCCAATGCATAATTTTTTTTTAGGGTGAATTCCAATCAAATTATGCTCAAAATCATCAAGGGGAAATTTAATTGGAGTTAATTGGGTGAATTCAGGAAGAGATTAGGCTTAGGAGGTTATATTTCACCAAATTTAGGGAGATGTAGAGATATCCATGAAGGAATTTGGGGAAATTTGAGAAAGTCCCCAAATTTCTAAGCAATTCATGCCAAATTATGCTAAAAAATGGTCATAGAGTCAAGTGATAGTGGCAATTGGGAAATTATGAGGTTTAAATTGGCCAAGAAATCATAACCAGAGATTTCATGGTGGCCCACACCTCAAATTTTGAAAATAAGCATTTTTGGGAAAATTTAAAAAAATTGAAAAACGATTTGGGGATTTTTCCATACATGATGACACATACGCCATATGGGAGCCATGTGTCCAGTGACATGGAATTCCATGGTGGAAGATGGAAAGTTTTGTTTACATGTGGCAGAGGCCATGGAGGTAGAAGGTCGAGGGTTGATTGTGTGGGTGGAGCACCCATGGGCGACGTCAATTCCATGTCTGATAAGAAATTTGCGGGACTTTGGATATGTGGTTTTTAATTTCTTCTTCAAAACCCCACAAGAAATCAAAAGAAATTGTAGATTTTAACCTTGTAAAATATCTACTGCAAAAAGATATTCAGTAAAGGAACATAAAAGATACAATGGAAAATACAAACATTACATAGATATTTTTCCCCTGGAAACCCAAACCAGGAAAACCAACATATTCTATATTATTCATCATGTTACAATGTTTACAATACAAAAATACATATAGGAGCCAGTGGAATCCAAAACCCTAACCCAATGACCTAGATTAGTCCAAAACCCTAATTCCTTAACCAAAAATAGAAAACCATCGTCAAAGAAACCATGTGCCGAAGAACCACCTAAATATAATGCGGTATAGATGCAAGTTTTTTTTTTAGGGTGAATTCCAATCAAATTATGCCCAAAATCATCAAGGGGAAATTTAATTGCGTGAATTTTAGGGTGAATTCTAATCAAATTATTCCCTTGAACCCCCATGTGGGGGGCTCCACCCCCCTGCACACCCTCTAACCGCCCTGTGCGCCCGACGCATATGCTCAGACACTACTGCTCATGCAAAGAATATAACACATACCTAACATAAATCACATGGCAACAAGGTGGTAAGAGGTTATGGGTGTTGGAACATAGTGGGAAGAGCTAGGTTTCAACATGAACTCACCAACAAAACCCTTAGATACTGACCCTTTCGGCATCACCCACAATCAGATGAAGTCTCACCTGAAGTATCTATGGGAATTGTAGGAACCAGCTTTCCACAATGTTGAATAGATGGGAGGCAATCCTTATAACCATTCTATGTAGCATTTGTTCATTATACCTTATACCATGTGTGAAGAGACATATTAACATGGAACATATTCATAACAACAGAACATATATTATATGCACACAATTAAAAAAACAATAAGCACATCATAATACATAGACACAATGATTAACATGGTTCACCCAAGTTGGGATACGTCCATAATGGATGGCTTATTATTATATTATTTAGAATATCCATTACAAAATATTTTCATTGTGCTCATACATTATGTTTCATACAAAATTCCCTTGTCATTCTCATATCTCTCCATCTCTCTTGGCCACTTACTATCTATTCCAAAACCCTTACATATTTACACAATTACAATAGGACTTATCTCCTATCAATGGACTCAAAATGATTAACGGCTTCCAACGATCTTCCTTCTTTTATGATCGTTGACCCTTGCATGCGAACGTGCACCAACTGTATTTCCTTCTTTTTAAAATGTTGTTTTATCCTGTGCAATTCCCAAAAATGGTCCCCAAAATCCTATCCCAACAACCCCCAACACTCACATGTGGATCATCTCAAGCCACTCAGTCCTTCTGCTGCACTTCCTGGCACATTGCAACGAACTTCTGAAAATTTTCCTTCACGGTTGTGACCTTCTCCTTTGCTTATGCTTATTTCTCCAAGATCCTCTCTATTGTCTGTGTGGTAATGGGGGTCTTTAGTTTCTTTGTGCTATCTTGCACTGCTTACTTTATTATTCCTTGTGCATCCACAAGTTATTTTGTCACTCGAAATGCTTCCTCCTATAGTGGCTCAAGATTATGCAAAATATTTTGTTGTTCATCTCTTATCTGGTTTATCTCGAGGTAAAATTTCACATTCTCAACTATTACATCCATTCGTTTTTTTTTTGGCAGAGTGCTTATTGTTTATTTGAACTTCTAAGTCTTCTCCTACGGAGCCTGTAATCTCTATTATATTTTCTGTAACCTTGCATCCCCCAAAAATTGAGTCCACACTTGTGTACTCTCTTCATATAACTTTGTGCATTCCTCATCCAAACTCCTAATACTCTCCAGGGTTTTCATGGTTTTCTTCTCCCATTTCTCCCTTTCTTCTGGTAGGGTACTTGGTGTTGTGCGAACTTCCAAGTAAATTTTTCTTGCACGAAATCTTTGAATGGATTCACTTATCTTTTTCACTTGTTATTCTAAGGGAGTATATACTTCAATTTTCACCTTTGGGATGTTTTTGTATACCTCCTACACTTCCTGTTGCAATCTTGTTTTTTCTGCATAGCCTCGTCCCATTCTAGCATGAGTTTGTTTTATTTTATGTGTACTACATATTTATCTGCAGTCTCTTTTACCAACTCCATAGTAGTCGATTCTACGAGAAACTGGATCTCTTGTGTGACACTTGTCTACAATCTATGTAGTGTGTTTACAACACTAAGTCAATATGACTTAATGCTTGTGTGTGATCCTACATTTATGCCATGGGGAACTCTATGGCCTCTGTTTATATCTCCATGATCTAACACTCTAGGGATGTTGATGGTGGTTGAGGTGTCATCGATTGTGACAATATTATCTTTTTTGTTCTCTTTGTCATTTGGACCGGTGTTATCCTAGTCTATTCCAGAATCTGGCGCAATGTAGCTATCTATGCCTACACATTCGTGTGCATTTCCTCCTGTCTCTGCATAGCTCTCTGAAATTGTTCTTCAATGAATTATTTCAATTGATCTCCAATATTCTCCAATTCATATTGAGTTATGTCCTATCACTACTACATATGGGCGGATTATTCCACGAAAATTTTCCACGCTTCAACTAGTTTCATATTTTTTTTAAACAGGGCGGGATTTTCGTCAATATTGCCACAAAAGTTCGTCACAATATCGACAAAAATCTTATTTAAATGTAGTCGGGATTTTCGTCGCTATAGCGTCTAACTATCATGGCAATAGCGACGAAAAGTTTTCCTATCTCATTGGTCGGTGTTAACAGCTAGTTGACTATTTTATCTATATATACGTGACTTTAAGAGACTTTGCGACACAATTGGTATAGTTGTGACACTGTTCTTGGCTTTTGTTTGAGATTTTTTTTTTTTTTTTTCTGTCACCCACTGGTTGAAAAAATCCAATTCTTGATCTACATAGCTCGGATTTTGAACTTGCAAGGTTAGTATGCTATTTTTTATTGATGTACTCATTTAACTTGTAATTTTTTTTTCAAATGTCCAA
>JASDQU010881076.1:0-10540 GCA_032191745.1 Picea mariana
TGTCAATGGAGAGTTATATGAGGATCCTCTATATGACATTTACTACCATGATTATGAAGAAAAACATCATAATTTGATATTTTTCTTGGAGATGACTTTTAACATTGTGTTATGGGTATGGGAGGTCATATTAAACACATATAATGCATATCATGGGGCTTCACAAACCATAATAATTGTTGTGATAGTAAACTTTATTTCCTGATATTTCCATTGAAGGTTTAGTTACAAGTTTTGCACTATATTCAAGGTGGTTTTTGTTGCTACTCGGTTCTCCTCTTTTTGTATGGAAATGCCTAGAATTTCCAAGTGGAGGCATGGCGTTATTTGGAGAAGATGATGACATCTCATGCTGTCTTTTATTATCCACAAAAGTTGCATTATTTTCTTACTTATTGTAGCTTAGGTGACATGCTATCACAACTCTCTCATTATAGCTTATTTTTTTGACCTCGTCAATGGTTTCGGGTTCCCTTTATCTTGGTATTGGTTCGTAGGCCTTATAAGGTGTTGGCTCAAAGCCTTTACATTAAGCTCTAAGCATGATACTAGGGTTTTAGGTCGCTTCTTGTGATTTTTGTTTTGTTTTGAGGGTGTGTTTATCCCACACACCTTATTGAATATATGTGGGGGATAAATTGCGTCTTTTCTCATAGACACATTGCTCCCTTGCACATCAATGAAGTTTTTTTAAAGGGACAAATTAGTTGACATATGGTCAAAACTCTCTCATTGTCGTTTATTTTGTTTTCTTCATTGATGGTGTTGGGTTCCCTATATTTTAGTAGTGGTTTGTAAGATGTGTGGAAAAACCTTGGGAATTTACAGTAATGAATGAGATACTAATGATCCCAATATTGAAATATAAAATGGAGAATGTGAACATGTTCATGGCATGTTTTAAGATAAAAATGGTATGGAATGTGATGCTCTAGAACTTCATGATAGCATTGATCTCTCTTTGTCTTCAACTATAGTACAAAATTAAGGACATATTGCATCTAACCATGGGTTCAATGATAATCAAATTATTGTTTCTAAATCAAAGTGAAAGGAAATTATCCTTCATCTATGCTTAATGAGGTTATGTGAATTAAGTATGATATTGAAGAACATGAGTGGCAAGTAATCGGGGCCATAACATTGGTTTCTCTTATCAATGACAAAATTATGAAATTTGTCCATGAGGAACCAACAAAGGAGGTTGAAATAATAGGTTTACATAGGAAACTATAAGAAAAATGTGATGATGACCTAAATAAAAATGCAACACTAGGTTTTGAGAAAATAAAATTATAATATTAAAGAAGGAGCCCTTAAAGATTTTGATCCTTTGTATTTCACTAGAATTCCAAGGTACCCAAATTCATGTCTATCTATATGTATATGGATGAACCTCAACCTAAGATTTCGAGGTCAAATTGTTACATCTATATTTGAACATGTGAAACAAAAGGCATGAAGAAACAATCCTTAAAGTTGTTGAAGAAACAAAAGAAATTTCAAGGAACTAAAAACATTAAATTGTTGCCAAAATTGTGCCCTCTAATCAACAAAGTGAAGATTGGAATTTATATCAACATTATAACAATGAGTGTTTATATCATGAACCTCTATATGGATTATAAAATGTAATGACATAATGAAAATAAGGGTAATGCTATGAAAAAATATTATAAATTATTTGACATCGCCATTTCCAACCCCTCATGTTTAATCCTTAATGTTGTAGAAGAAACAAAAGAAATTTCATGGAACTAAAAACATTAAATTGTTGCCAAAATTGTGCCCTCTAATCGACAAAGTGAAGAATTGAATTTATGTCAACATTAGAACAATGAGTTTTTATATCATGAACCTCTATATGGATTAACATGACCATGAGAAGATTAAAGTAGGAAAATATGAAGAAAGTATTGAAACCTTGAATAACCCTCCACATATTGTAGACATGAAGATTGAGATGATGCACATGTGTGAAAGAGTAAATGTTTGACATCGCCATTTCCAACCCCTCATGTTTAATCCTTAATGTTGTTGAAGAAACAAAATAAATTTCATGGAACTAAAAACATTAAATTGTTGCCAAAATTGTGCCCTCTAATCGACAAAGTGAAGATTGAAATTTATGTCAACATTATAACAATGAGTGTTTATATCATGGACCTCTATATGGATTAACATGAACATGAGAGGATTAAAGTAGGACATATGAAGAAAGTCTTGAAACCTTGAATAACCCTCCACATATAAATTGACAATGGCAATGTGATTTTGTTTCTTTGTCATGTGAGACGCAATGAAAAGACACAATGAAAAGAAGGGTAATGCTCTGAAAAAATATTATAAAATGTTTGACATGGCCATTTCCAATCCCTAATGTTTAATCCTTAAAACTTATTATTGCATCTTCCCAAAAATTTCTTTTTGCATGTTGCACCAAGTTTAAAGTTTGCACATTGCTTGGAAAATAAGCTTTCCACATGTCACATGTCACAAGACTTTCAAAGTTGCATATATCATGTCACAAGATTTTGGAAGTTGCATATTGCATGTTATCACTCCAAGAGTCACTCCCAGACTACAAATGAGAGTAATCTTGGTAACATAGAAATGTAAATGGATTAAAATAGTTTGAATAGGTGGATCAACAAGAGAAGAGTAAAAAGGAGGGCATCAGACTGCTGCAAATACATTCCATTGGGCATGGAGTCATAACATCCTATAGATCAAAGGAAATCAAGCTTCCTACTAGACAAAAGGCTTATGCAAAGATGGATAGAAGAATATAAGGTAAAAAAAGAGAAGAATATCCACATAACAAAGATCCTTTCTGTAATATAGATTAAAGGGTGCTTGAACAATAATATGTGATTAACAAGCAATTACCAGAAATCCTTTGCAGCTCATGAATTCATTAACCAAAGGCAACTTTTGATCTTCAAAATCTGTAAATATTACTCAATAAAGAGGACAAGATAAAATGATAACAAAGAACACAAAGTCTGATAAGCAACTCTCATGAATCTCTAATGGCAGAAATGTTAACTACAACAGGCCCTCAGGCTTACAATTGAGCAAATAAATTATTCCTCTAGCTCTCTCCTCTCTTGGATCATGAATCCAACCCATCTCCAAGGGATATTTCCTTCCTTAAATAGAAAATAGCATCCACATAACCTTAGGATGTTGAATCCCATCTCCTCCATTGGATTCTAAGCCTTGGAGATAGGTGGAAACAATCAAAGAGACAAAAATTCAACAAACTACTAATTTTCAGGAATTTGTTGGAAGCCATTAATAAATTGTTTCCACCACATTGCATGAGGCCTTTGATGCATCTAAATATTAGGTACATGTGTCCCTTGACATCTAACTGATCCTTGAGAATCCATTCGAATCCTCCTTGACAGGTGGAAACCTCCCAACAAGGCGAATATTAAAACCGTGACCGCTACAGGAAATTAGGTAGCGCCGCTGTAAAACAGTTGGTAGCACCACTTCTATGTCTAATATCTCTCAAACCATAACACATTTTGAAAAAATGAGAGAGTTTTTTGTTATTTCGAAGGTTATGAACAAAAACCTCCTCCATTTTTCAAAAATACCTCTCAATTGTTCATAATCCAAGTTTCAAGTTAGTGACTCAAAACTGGTAAAATAACTCTGCACAATTCATTTTCTGTCAGAATTTAGGTAGCGCCCGCCTGTGTGTCTGCGTGCAATTCGGTATCGTAAATCCATGGGTACTTTTGATTCTTGGAACCTTGTGAGAGTTTTTTCAATGCTTTTTCTTGACACTTTGCACCTTAACCAATCTTGTGCTAACATTGCATATTCAAGTTCTATTTGTTGCCTAGACTCCATAGCCCAAGCACAAGGCACTAGGTCTTTCTTGGATTCTCACGTTATATCTTAAAATACAAAGAGATTGCCTTTTTTAAAAGACAAAGAGATACAAGTTTGGAACTCTTGAAACCCACAAACAAACAAGCATGTAAAATTTAAATCCAAACTTGAACAATTTGATCTCTTAAATTTCACGTTTACCAATGCCTTCAAATCGCTAGGATGATATCCATGGAGCCACAAATTGATGCAAAAATTGTATGTCAAGGCCAATAGAACCAATATAAACAAGGAGTATTGAATCAATATATACCAAGTCTTATAAGATAATATGAAATTATCATTAAGTGTATAACAAAAATACATTCACAGATATATACAAGCCATAGAAATAGCCTTGTGTATATTATCAGATGAAAAAGTACTCATAATGTCAATGCATTATATGCATCATTACATGTTCAACTATATAATGTACATCT
Source organism: Picea mariana (assembly GCA_032191745.1). NCBI lineage: Eukaryota > Viridiplantae > Streptophyta > Pinopsida > Pinales > Pinaceae > Picea > Picea mariana. Next base: position 4,332 of record JASDQU010881076.1, read on the forward strand.
AACTGTCTTATAAAATTATTACACATCATGAATTTCTTTTAGTCTTCTTTTGTGCTTTTCAGGTCTTAAGTAATTGATCCATCTCCATATCTTCGTTTACTAGGTGCTCTTCAACAACTGATGTTGTTTCAGTCCTTTCACGCCGAATAGTCTGGTCTTGTACCCACAGCATGGATGTTGCTGTGAGGGGCCATCACCTACAAAAAAAAAAAATATTAAATTTATATGGCCAATTTTTAAATATCATTGAATTAGTTCATTAATATTAAAAAAAAACTCTGCAATGTAATTATTTACTTGGTCCTCTAGTCGGCACCGTTGGAATGGTTGTCGGCCTGTTCATCTGATCTTCAGGTCGAGGAGGATCAACTATGACATTCTCTGCCATTGAAACGTCAAAATTTATAAGTACAAAATTATTAAGTATATGATTAATATATAGCCATTTTACCGTCGTGGGCCTCAATCACAAGAACATCTTGGGGCTGCACCTCATTGGGATGGGGCTACTGGGGAGCACCATGATCTTCTGATTGCATTGCACTATCAATGCTCTGTTGTCCAGTACTAATGGTTTCGTTGATAGTGTTTTTCCTCTAATTAAAACAAATTAAGACATTAAATTATGGACGAAATCAAACATTTACTTATTTTATAAGTAATGAAAGGTTAATGTGGACTGATTTTTATTTACCTTATCTCGCAAATTGGATCTTGGGGTCTGCCCCATGATTTTTCTATGATCAACCACGACTTTATAACTGTACTTGTAACCAAGTTGGAGGTCTTCTTCCATGGTTTCAATTCCGAAGTCGTCACCCTGCATTGCATAAGGGTATGTTTTTTTAATGTTTTTGGCTGCAATTGCCTGAAAGTTGTAAGGCGATACAAATAATATTCTTAAGATGTTTGGGTACTTACGATTCATGACTATAACCTCGAGTAGCCACCCTGGCCTAGCTTGTGTTGGCCATGTTTGAAAATCCTTGCTTTGGTTGCCTTCGAAGTGTCAGGCAACCTATCATCAAAATTATCAAGTATGTTATATATAACCACACTTGTATTTAGATCTAAAGAAAAATAAATCTAGTACTGAAATCAAAATATTGTAATTTACCTTGGTGTACCGGTTATTTTTTCTCCTGATTTTTTCAAAATATTCTCTTTTGCATCATCAATTATCGCCTTCCACTTCCTCTCTGGAATTGAGGGAGGACGCTCATACCTAGGATTTCCTGCCAAGCTTCGTCTATAAGCATCCCGCGTATATTTTAAATATTCGCTCGCTGCAAAGGTGACCGCTTTTTTATTGAACGTGTCTACTCCAAAGAGGCCTTCAAGATAATCCATAAGTTCCTTTTTGAGGTTGGTGTTGGGCAATTCAATTGCTTAAATTTCTTTCATTTAATTATCAACCAAGGATGCTCATAAGCTTGTGATGATGCCAACAAAATATATGCAGGAGTAGGCATCTAACTCTAATCTAAGAAAATTCAATCAAATCCTAACTCTTTCATTCCACTTAATAAGAATTAGTTGTTGTAGGAAAGAAAACACTAGCTCCCTTACATGAGGTCATATCATGATGTTTCACAAAACCTATCAACAATCAAGATCATCAAGTAAACACTCATGCATTGAAAATAAATACACTTAAAAAGGCTTAGTTGTTGTAGGCATGAAAACAATATCTCCCTTACAGGAGGTCTTCTCGTAATGTTTCAAATAACCTATCAACAATCAAGATCATCAAATAATTCTAATAAAAACAATAAAGCATATAAACCTATTCAAAGCATTAGAACAAGAAGAAAATGCTACTATGATCTATTTGGAGTGAGCTCAATTCTCCCAAGAACAAAGTAACACATAAACTAAAGAATTCTAAATCTAAACTAGAGAATGGAAACTGATGTGAAAATAAAACTTGATTCTTATTCCATCATAAGTTGGACACAATGCTCCAGGATTCCTCCCTTTGAAATGGAGGAGGCACTCATATTTATACAAAATTTAAGATAACTTAGATCCACAAATCTCTCCTAGATCCACAAATGTCTCATTTGGTTACAACCATGTGCTCACACATATCAAGTGATATCTCTACAAATCCTTTCACAAATCTCTCTTTCATGATTAATCTCCATCCAAGATACTTGAGTAGATCTCCAAATCTTCATCAAATCTTCAAAGGGTTGAAGAGGAAATTCGAATTTGAGGCTTGATGGTCAAATTTGACTTGGTTGGAGTCTTCAAATACACCTGTAAACATCATGAAACTCATCCCACTTTCATATATAAGTGTAAACATGTCATTTTTCCAATATTTAATCATAAATTCACTCAAAAACACTAAAATAGATGCATTGGAAAATAATATGTATAAAACCCATGTAATCATGAAAATGGTTTAATGTAAGGGTATGGGAAAGTGGAATATGGTTAAAAGTGAAGTGAGAGTGAATTGAAAGTGAGGTGAAAGGTTGGTAAAAAGATGGTACTTTGGCGACCCAATAGTTGGAATTCTGGCAATTCCACCTCATGTGTAAGGTTGCCCCAAAAATCAACAAGGCCTTGCTCTCTAGGTGCCTATAAAAATGGTCGTTTCCTACACACAAAAAGATATGATCATTAATTTAAAATTAATAATCCAGGTGATTTGTGTATGAGAAGGACAACATTCAACGATTAAAATATGAATTAAAACTACCTGGGAGTCTTGATTGTTTTAATGGAAGTCCATTATTGTCGACCAAAAATGTGCACGGAAGGGTCCCTGTGCTTGTCACATGTCTAGCTCTAGGAAATGCAACCATGTCAACCACATCACCATGAGCCTCATCTCTGCCACCATCTCTAGACTTTGACCGATGTGTGGGTGTCTGGCCATGCATGTCATGGCTCCTATCTAAATTAGGTGTGGAAGATGGAGAAGTAAATAGTACTCTAGAAGTTGTATGACCGCCCGCATCAGGACTTTGTAGCGTCTCTGTAGCACCACTACTACCAACACCGGGCTGAATAGGCTCCAAAAATCTCTTTATAAAAAAGAAAATGTTTTTTCATGAGATAATGTAAAAGTTAAAGAACAAAGTTTCATAATTGAACATATAAGTACATTAAAAAAAAACACTTTAAATTATGGTTATTACCTTATATGTGTTAAGTTGTGACATAAGGATATTGATCTTTGCTAGGACGTCGAGAGTTTGATCTAGACGATCTAAGAAGCTAGCAAGTTCCTTGTTCGCTTTAATGATCTTTTTTTTATTAAGACCATTGGATCAAGGGATGAATAAAACCCCTCCTCATCGGCGGAATCAGGATCAACATGGCTTGCGGACTACATATAATTTCAACAAAACAATGCTATTTCAATAAAATTATATAAGCAAATAATAAAATTCACGTAAAATGAAAGTGGAAATTGATAATCATTTACATGTTCTGCGGCTGGTCCTTTTCCATGATCATCCTGCCACATTATAATATAATTAGAACCCCCAAATATTTAAAAAATTGTTAATGATAACAAAAAAACAATGTTAAAGATAATATTTACAACAATGTTAAAGATAATAAAAAAATATAATGCAATAAGTAGAGGTTTCTTAAAGAGGTGTTGCATAAGTACCCGCACACTATTAGTCCATGTTTCTATTCAATTCAAATGGTAATCCACTAATAACTCTTCCTCGGGATCTATCTTTTTTATTGCGCACAAGACTACCTGATTCTCTTCACGTCCCTCATATATGCAATTTGGTTGTTTGTTTGTTGTCTCGGGTCGTGTGTTGTTTATAAACCCCGCGATATTGTTGGAAGCTTTAGGCCTTCCATCAATATAGATAGTCGCTCCTTTATTTGTATCCTTGTTTATTAGTTTTATATAATTTGTGGTGAGTGCATATCTCTGCATACTTCACATGTACCGGACCAGCCGCATCCAATCGTTATAATTGTAACACGGTCCAACATAGTCCATCAATTCAGTTACTGTATTGTATTTTACAATTATTCCATCCATGGAAAATAGCCCCAAGCCATGTAGGGAGGATGGTGCAATGCGATATGTCCTATTGTTGACAATGAAATCAACATCTATAGGAGGTAGTTCCTTAGGTACCCATTGTTTTACCAGATGCTTATCCCTGAGTGGCACCTCTATGTCTCATATTATCTCATCATCATAAGAGCATGATCCTCCTTCGGCAAGAAAATATTTCATGCGTCTATAAAATTTTCTTCTAGCTTTTTCACCTCTCGTCCTTTTTTGTTTATCATATCTACTAGATGTAGTCGCATTTCCCTCTATTTTTCCTAAGCGTTCCTCACTCAACAAAGAAATATCTTACAGGTACCTGTTTGGTTGTACCTTCAGTTGCATGTGCACATGTTGTTAGTGAGTGGTCCATCATCATCCTAGTTCCAATTTATGGACTTTTTTTTCTATATTCAAAGTTCTAAATTAAATTTTTATATCTTTAGTTTTGGATGCACAATTAGACTAGGGTGAAATTACCAATATTAGTGGTCAACCACCTAATTTAATGTGTTATCCCTCTTGATTTTGGACATATTAAGGACATATTAATGTGATAACAGTAAGGACATGATAAGTTTATCATATGGATATAAGAAAAAAAATAGTAGTAAGGTTGTTGTTTGTTGGATTTGTGCAAATTAGAATTATTATAAGAAATGTCCATTGAAGATGAGGGTCAATGCTATGGAGTAAGAAATCCAACCATTAGTTGGTGTGGTGCAAATATTGGGTGCTTTAGTTGGCAACATGTCTAAGACAAGCCAAGAGTAGAATTGTACAAATATTAGTTTTGTTCAAGACAAGAGTAGAACTATACAAATATTAGTTTTTTTCAAGCCAAGAGTAGAACTATACAAATATTAGTTTTGTTCAATCCAAGTTGAAGAATAAGTTATTTATGGTGATGGTTAACAATAGTGCAACCCACATTTTTATGTAGGAAGTAGTGGTTGTTAAACTCAATGTGCAGTTGAAATTGGTGCAATTGACTTGCAACTGGGCATAAAATGAAAACCGAGACTCGGATTGAGGAACCGTTGTCTCTGTTGGATTCCTGGCATAGGATGTTAGCTAGAGCACCCCTCACTCCTGGTTCCAACCCCTCAGAAGTTGTTTTTTTCATCGATTTTGATAACTAGTGCTTTGCTTAGTAAGAAGCAATGCAACATTTGGATTTAGGGGTCCAATTTATGAAACCATGCCTCGGGAAAGGATGGACAAAGTGGTCACCTAGTCCATGACTAAACAAGCATGCAACATCTCATGGAAATAAAAAATGTTGCTTCGTTAGGATTTTATGACCCGAGGAGGAATTGCCAAGATTCCCCGAAATGGTTTGGGATGCGACTTGCAACTGGGCATAAAAAAAAAAATGAGACTTGGATTAAGGAACCATTGTTTTTTTTGGATTCCTAGCATAGGATTTTAGCTAGAGCACCCCTCACTCACGGGTGCCATGCCTCGGAATTTGCTTTAATCGTTGATTTTGAGAACTTGTTTTTTGCTCAGTTTGAAGCAATGCAACATTTGGATTAAGGGGCCAATTTAAGAAACCATGCCTTAGGAGAGGATGGATAATTTGTTCACCTAGTCCATGCCTAAACAAGCTTGCAACATCTCACGGAACTCAAAAATGTTGCTTTGTTAGTCTTTTATGCCCTCAGTGGGAATTGGTCAAGAGTCCCCGAAACGATTTGGCATGCGACTTGCAACTAGGCATACAACGAAAATCAAGACTCAGATTGAGGAACCATCATCTCTTTTGGATTCCTGGCATAGGATTTTAGCTAGAGCACCCCTCACTCCTAGTTCCAACCCCTCGGAAGTTGTTTTAATCATTGATTTCGAGAACTAGTGTTTTACTCAATTTGAAGCAATGCAACATTTGGATTAAGGGGCCAATTTATGAAACCATGCCTTAGGAGAGGATCAATAATTTGGTCACCTATTCCATGCCTAAACAAGCTTACAACATCTCACGGAACTCAAAAATGTTTCTCCATTAGTCTTTTATGCCTTGAGTGGGAATTGGCCAAGAGTCCCCGAAATGGTTTGGGATGCGACTTGAAACTGGGCATAAAATGAAAAATGAGACTTGGATTGAGAAGACGTCATCTTTGTTGGATTCCTGGCATAGTATTTTATTTAGAGCATCCCTCACTCC
>JASDQU010881076.1:10560-34768 GCA_032191745.1 Picea mariana
AGACTCAGATTGAGGAACCATCATCTCTTTTGGATTCCTGGCATAGGATTTTAGCTAGAGCACCCCTCACTCCTAGTTCCAACCCCTCGGAAGTTGTTTTAATCATTGATTTCGAGAACTAGTGTTTTACTCAATTTGAAGCAATGCAACATTTGGATTAAGGGGCCAATTTATGAAACCATGCCTTAGGAGAGGATCAATAATTTGGTCACCTATTCCATGCCTAAACAAGCTTACAACATCTCACGGAACTCAAAAATGTTTCTCCATTAGTCTTTTATGCCTTGAGTGGGAATTGGCCAAGAGTCCCCGAAATGGTTTGGGATGCGACTTGAAACTGGGCATAAAATGAAAAATGAGACTTGGATTGAGAAGACGTCATCTTTGTTGGATTCCTGGCATAGTATTTTATTTAGAGCATCCCTCACTCCYGGTTCCAACCCCTTAGAAGTTGTTTTTTTCATCGATTTCGATAACTAGTGCTTTGCTCAGTAAGAAGCAATGCAACATTTGGATTTAGGGGTCCAATTTATGAAACCATGCCTCGGGAKTGGATGGACAATGTGGTCACCTACTCCATGCCTAAACAAGCTTGCAACATCTCACGAAACTCAAAAATGTTTCTCTGTTAGTATTTTATACCCTGAGCGGGAATTGGCCAAGAGTCCTCGAAATGATTTGGGATGCGACTTGCAACTGGGCATAAAATGAATACCAAGACTCGGATTGAGGAACCATCATCTCTGTTGGATTCCTGGCATAGGATTTTAGCTAGAGAACCCCTCACTTCCGGTTCCAACCCCTCAGAAGTTGTTTTTTTCATCGATTTCGATAACTAGTACTTTGCTCAATAAGAAGAAATGCAACATTTGGATTTAGGGGTCCTATTTATGAAACCATGCCTCGGGAGTGGATGGATAATGTGGTCACTTATTCCATGGCTAAACAAGCATGCAACATCTCATGGAACTCAAAAATGTTGCTCAGTTAGGATTTTATGCCCCGAGAAGGAATTTCCAAGAGTCCCCGAAATGGTTTGGGATGCGACTTGCAACTAGGGATAAAACGAAAACTGATATTCAGATTGAGGAACTGTCATCTTTGTTGGATTCCTAGAATATGATTTTAACTAGAGAACCCCTCACTCAAGGGTGCCATACCTCAGAAGTTGCTTTAATCATTGATTTCAAGAACTAGTGTTTTTCTTAGTTTGAAGCAATGCAACATTTGGATTAAGCGGACAATTTACGAAACCATGCCTCGGGAGTGGATGGATAATTTTGTCACCTATTCCATGCCTAAACAAGTTTGCATCATCTCATGAAACTCAAAAATTTTTCTCCGTTAGTCTTTTATGCCCTGAGCGGGAATTGGCCAAGAGTCCCCGAAATGGTTTGGCATGCGACTTGCAACTGGGCATAAAATGAAAACCGAGACTAAGATTGAGGAACCGTCATCTCTGTTGGGTTCTTGGCATAGGATTTTATCTAGAGAACCCCTCACTCCCGGTTCCAACCCCTCGGAAGTTGCTTTAATCATTGATTTTGAGAACTAGTGTTTTGCTCAGTTTGAAGTAATGTAAAATTTGGATTAAGGGGCCAATTTACAAAACCATGCCTCGGGAGAGGATCGATAATTTGGTCACCTAGTCCATGCCTAAACAAACTTACAACATCTCACAGAACTCAAAAATGTTGCTCCGTTAATATTTTATGCCCTGAGCAGGAATTGGCCAAGAGTCCCCAAAATGGTTTGGGATGTGACTTGCAAGTGGGCATAAAATGAAAACCGAGACTCGGATTGAGGAATCATTGTCTCTGTTGGATTCCTGGCATAGGATTTTAGCTAGATCACCCCTCACTCCTGGTTCCAACCCCTCGGTAGTTGTTTTTTCATCGATTTCAATAACTAGTGCTTTGCTTAGTAAGAAGCAATGCAACATTTGGATATAGGGGTCCAATTTACGAAACCATGCCTCAGGAGCGGATGGACAATGTGGTCACCTAGTCCATGCCTAAACAAGCTTGCAGCATTTCACGAAACTCAAAAATGTTGCTCCTTTAGTCTTTTATTCCATGAGCGGGAATTGGCCAAGAGTCCCTGAAATGGTTTGGGATGTGAATTGCAACTAGGAATAAAAGGAAAATTGAGACTCGGATTGAGGAACAATCAACTCTTATGCCATGCCTCGGAAGTTGTTTTAATCATTGATTTCGAGAACTAGTGCTTTTCTCAGTAAGAAGCAATGCAACATTTGGATTTAGGGGTCCAATTTACGAAACCATACCTCGGGAGAGGATGGATAATTTGGTCACCTATTCCATGCCTAAACAAGTTTGTGGCATCTCACAGAACTAAAAAATGTTGCTCCGTTAGTCTTTTATGCCTTGAGCGGGAATTGGCCAAGAGTCCCTGAAATGGTTTGGAATGCGACTTGTAACTAGGCATAAAACGAAAACCGAGACTCAGATTGAGGAATCGTTGTCTCTGTTGGATTCTCAGCATAGGATTTTAGCTAGAGCACCCCTCACTCCCGGTTCCAACCCCTCGGAAGTTGTTTTTTTCATCAATTTCGATAACTAATGCTTTACTTAGTAAGAAGCAATGCAAAATTTGGATTTAGGGGTCCTATTTACGAAACCATGCCTCAAGAGAGGATGGACAATGTGTTCACCTATTCCATGGATAAATAAGCATGCAAAATCTCATGGAACTCAAAAATGCTGCTCTGTTAGGATTTTATGCCCTGAGGAGGAATTTCCAAGAGTCCCCGAAATGATTTGGGATGCGACTTGCAACTGGGCATGAAAAGAAAATAGAGACTTGGATTGAGGAACCGTCATCTTTGTTGGATTCCTGGCATAGGATTTTAGCTAGAGCACCCCTCACCCACGGGTTTCATGCCTCAGAAGTTGCTTTAATCATTGATTTCAAGAACTAATGTTTTGCTTAGTTTGAAGCAATGCAACATTTGGATTAAGGGGCCAAATTATGAAACCATGCTTTGGAAGAGGATGGATAATTTGGTCACCTAGTTCATGCCTAAACAAGCTTGCAACATCTCACGGAACTCAAAAATGTTGCTTCGTTAGTCTTTTATGCCCTGAGCGGGAATTGGACAAGAGTCCCTGAAATGGTTTGGCATGCGACTATCAACTGGGCATAAAACGAAAACCAAGACTCGAATTGAGGAACCGTCATCTCTGTTGGATTTCTGGCATAGAAGTTTAGCTAGAGCATCCCTCACTCCTAGTTCCAACCCCTTGGAAGTTGTTGTTTTCATCGATTTTGATAACTAGTGCTTTGCTCAGTAAGAAGCAATGCAAAATTTGGATTTAGGGGTCCTATTTATGAAACCATGCCTCAGGAGCGGATGGATAATGTGGTCACCTAGTCCATGGCTAAAAAAATATGCAACATCTCATGGAACTCAAAAATGTTGCTCTGTTAGGCTTTTATGCCCTGAGGAGGAATTGCAAAGAGTCCCCGAAATGGTTTGGGATGTGACTTGCAATTGGGTATAAAACAAAAACCGAGACTCAGATTGAGGAACCATCTTCTTTGTTGGATTCCTGGCATAGGATTTTATCTAGAGAACCCCTCACTCCCAGTTCCAACCCCTCGGAAGGTTTTGTTTTCATCGATTTTGATAACTAGTGCTTTGCTTAGTAAGAAGCAATACAACATTTGGATTTAGGGGTCCAATTTATGAAACCATGATTCGGGAGTGGATGGACAATGTGGTCACCTAGTCCATGCCTAAACAAACATGTAGCATCTCATGGAACTCAAAAATGCTTCTCAGTTAGGCTTTTATGTTCTAAGCGGGAATTGGCCAAGAGTCCCCGAAATGGTTTGGGATGCGACTTGCAACTAGACATAAAACGAAAACCGAGACTCAGATTGAGGAACCGTTGAGTTCGATGGATTCATGGGATAGGATTTCAGCTATAGCACCCCTCATTCTCGGGTTCCATGCCTCGGAAGTTGCTTTACTCATTGATGTCAAGAGCTAGTGTTTTGCTCAGTTTGAAGCAAACCAACATTTGGATTAAGGGGTCCAATTTATGAAACCATGCCTTGGGAGAAGATGAAAAATATATTCACCTATTCCACGTCTAAAAAATCTTGCAGCATCTCACGAAACTCAAAAATGTTGCTCCGTTAGGTTTTTATGCCCTGAGGAGGAATTGGCTAAGAGTCCCTGAAATGGTTTGGGATGCGACTTGTAACTAGGCATAAAACAAAAATCGAGACTCGGATTGATGAACCATCGACTTATATGGATTACTGGGATAGGATTTCAGCTAGACCACTCCTCACTCCCGGGTTCCATGCCTCAGAAGTTGCTTTACTCATTGATTTCGAGAACTAGTGTTTTTCTCAGTTTGAAGCAATGCATCATTTGGATTAAGGGGTCCAATTTATGAAACCATGCCTTGGGAGAGGATGCATAATTTGGTCACCTATTCCATGCCTAAACAAGCTTGCAGCATCCCACGGAACTCAAAAATGTTGCTTCGTTAGTCTTTTATGCCCTGAGCGGGAATTGGCCAAGAGTCCCCAAAATGGTTTGGGATGCGACTTGCAACTGGGCATAAAACAAAAACCGAGACTCAGATTGAGGAACCATCATCTCTTGTTGGATTCCTGGCATAGGATTTTAGCTAGAGCACCCCTCACTCCCGGTTCCAACCCCTCGAAAGTTGTTTTTTTACCCGATTTAGATAACTAATGCTTTGCTCAGTAAGAAGCAATGCAACATTTGGATTTAGGGATCCTATTTACGAAACCATGCCTTGGGAGAGGATGGAAAATGTGGTCACCTAGTCCATGGCTAAAAAAGCATGCAACATCTCATGGAACTCAAAAATGCTGCTTCATTAGGCTTTTATGCCCCGAGGAGGAATTGTCAAGAGTCCCCGAAATGGTTTGGGATGCGACTTGCAATTGAGCATAAAAATAAAACCGAGACTTGGATTGAGAAACTGTCATATTTTTTGGATTCCTAGCATAGGATTTTAGCTAGATCACCCCTCACTCACGGGTGCCATGCCTCATAAGTTGCTTTAATCATTGATTTCGAGAACTAGTGTTTTGCTCAGTTTGAAGCAATGAAACATTTGGATTAAGGGGCCAATTTACGAAACTATGCCTCGAGAGTGGATGGATAATTTAGTCACCTAGTCCATGCCTAAACAATCTTGCAGCATCTCATGGAACTCAAAAATGTTTCTCCGTTAGTCTTTTATGCCTTGAGTAGGAATTGGCCAAGAGTCCCCGAAATGGTTTGGCATGCGACTTGCAACTGGGCATAAAATGAAAACCGAGACTCGGATTGAGGAACCGTCATCTCTGTTGGATTCCTGGCATAGGATTTTAGCTAGAGCACCCCTCACTCTTGGTTCCAACCCCTCGAAAGTTTTTTTAATCATTGATTTCAAGAACTAGTGGTTTTCTCAGTTTGAAGAAATGTAGCATTTTGATTAAGGGGTCCAATTTACGAAACCATGCTTCAGGAGCAGATGGATAATTTGGTCTCCTAGTCCATGCCTGAAAATTCTTGTAGCATCTCACGGAACTCAAAAATTTTGCTCTGTTAGTCTTTTATGCCCTGAGAAGGAATTGGCCAAGAGTCCCCGAAATGGTTTGGGATGCAACTTGCAATTGGGCATAAAATAAAAACCGAGACTCGGATTGAGGAACCATCATCTCTGTTGGATTCTTGGCATAGGATTTTAGCTATAGCACCCCTCACTCCCCATTCCAACCCCTCAGAAGTTGTTTTTTCTTTGATTTCAATAACTAGTGCTTTGCTCAGTAAGAAGCAATGCAACATTTGTATTTAGAGGTCCAATTTACAAAACCATGCCTCAGGAGAGGATGGACAATGTGGTCACCTAGTCCATGACTAAACAAGCATGCATAATCTCATGGAACTCAAAAATGTTTCTCCGCTAGGTTTTTATGCTCTGGGGAGCAATTGGCCAAGAGTCCCCAAAATGGTTTGGGATGTGACTTGAAACTAGGCATAAAATGAAAACTGAGATTCAGATTGAAGAATCGTCGACTTTGATGGATTACTGGGATAGGATTTCAGCTATACCACCCCTCACTCACAGGTTCCATGCCTCAGAAGTTGCTTTACTCATTGATTTCAAGAACTAGTGTTTTGCTCAGTTTGAAGCAATGCAACATTTGGATTAAGGGGTCCAATTTACGAAACCATGTCTTGAGAGTGGATGGATAATTTGGTAACCTAGTCCATGCCTAAAAAATCTTGCAACATCTCACGGAACTCAAAAATGTTGCTATGTTAGTCTTTTATGCCCTGAGCAGGAATTGGCCAAGAGTCCGCGAAATGGTTTGGGATGCATCTTATAATTGGGCATAAAATAAATATCGAGACTCGGATTGAGAAACTGTCGTCTCTTTTGGGTTCCTAGCATAGGATATTAGCTAGAGCACCCATCACTTCCGGTTCCAAACCCTCGAAAGTTTTTTTTTTCATCGATTTCGATAACTAGTGCTTTTCTCAGTAAGAAACAATGCAACATTTGGATTTAGGGGTCCAATTTATGAAACCATGCCTCGGGAGTGGATGGACACTATGGTCACCTAGTCCATGGCTAAAAAAAGCATGTAGAATCTCAAGGAACTCAAAAATGATGCTCCGTTAGGCTTTTATGCCCTAAGGAGGAATTGCCAAATGTCCCCGAAATGGTTTAGGATGCGACTTGCAACTGGGCATAAAACAAACCGAGACTCGGATTGAGGAACCGTTGTCTTTGTTGGATTCCTGGCATAGGATTTTAGCTAGAGCACCCCTCACTCCCGGTTCACTCTCAGTTCATGATTGGATTCTAGTTTCCCTAAACATTAGTTTTGAGGGTGCATGTATCATTGTCCAAGAGGTTGGGAGAATGTTGGGAGAAAGAAGAGGAACCTCACTTATTTTCAAGAAAAGGGACACAACACTCCCTATTGTAGGGGAAGGCTAGTATAAGAAGTATCATTTACCAGATAGAGGGGGGATAAAAGTAGTCTTTGACCACTTCCAAAATGGGATCATCCTTTTTAAGCAGGACAAGGACTAAAATATCTTCAAGGGAATTTTATATATTTCCATCAAGGACATGGCCAATTATGATGTGGACAATTTTGCATGGAGGAATTTCTCTCGGACCTCTTCATGAAAGATTGTGAATCTATGGTGCATGTACAAATATTTGATATCTGGGTTTATGATAATATTTTGAATTTCCCAATAACATTCTCCATTGACCTTGTGTAAACCATTCCATTTGGTGTTTGTTGCACTAAGTGTAAAGATCAATGTTGGAGAATTATAAGACGTAATTTAGGTATGAGCTATTTGTTACCTCTTTATTACCTTTTATTTTAATGGTATCCATATTTTGTATTGATCAACTGAGGAATTAACCTGAAACTGATGCCATTAGAGACAAACTCAATCCTAAGGACAACTAAGGAGAAAAACAACACACGCTAATTAATCTAGGAGTCAAGCATGCAAACAAACCTTCTCACAAAGAAGCGCTAGTTGGTGATGGAATCCAACATCGCAGAATCGATGCGTGAAGGAGATGAGTTTCGGTGGGTGGGAAAGTTACGTTGAAAACCTGCTTAACGAACTAACTCCCTAGTGCAAGTTACCTCACCGAGCAGTGGGAAACCCTCCAAGGATTCTGAATGAGTCTAGCCAACGTCGATCCCAAGTACAACACCACCTTCTCTATGTTGTCACCTTGTGTAGGAAGTCTAAAAAATTATGGCCTCTATGGTACCACCAACTATACCAAAGCAAAGGGGGGAAAGTCGACTTTAGACACCAAGACCAACAAAGAAGGGTTGATTACTCTGAAGGACACAATGCGACCTCGTGATTTACCCTTGTGTTAGAAGGTCTTCTCAAAGTTAGTGATATAGTAACTGGATTTCACTCCCTAAATCGACGCTTTATGTTTGTTTAGCATCTTTGGAAAGTTATTGTTGTTACTCAAAGGAGTGGTCGTGAAACTGATGGCGTTTTGACTCGACTCTTTAAACCATGCAAGAGGAAAATGAAATGCAAGAATTTCAACTTTGATGAAAACTAGCTATGGGAAGGAGCAAGAGGTTTTAAGCAAAGAAATAATTTCTTGATAGATTACTATGTGTGCAGTATTGCCAGAAAATAAATAGAGGCACAAAATAAATATCCATATCCATGTCACAGATAAAAATGCCACATGAAAAAAATAGAGGCGCAACCATCGAAGAGGCCACAAAAAATTACTTGTCAACAAAAGGGTCACAAGTTGGTGAGCTGCATGATCTCAATGGGACAAGGTAGGCATACCCATACTCGTTGCGATAACTCATGATATAAATAGTGAGACAATGAAGAAGTCTCGAATACAACATCGTGCAAGAAACCATGGCCAGAATATAATAATATGACATAATTAGTCTCATATACATATATATGGGTGTTAAAATTTGAAGTACATCCCAACTGTGACTGAACTAAGTACATAAGAAATGATGCACCCATGTTGAAGGAAGGGGGTGGAAGAGACCTGAGAAGCCCTGATAAACAAGAATGGGGCTTCAAATCCCCACATGTATATTCTATCAAAATATGTGAACTGCAACTATCTATAAGTTTTGGTGCATATGCAAATGCACTTGCTTACTTCAACACACTTGCTTTAGTGTTATTTTTACCTTGAATGCATTATTTTCTTTAGTGCTTTCGTACACATAGGAAATTAAAAAAACATTGCCTTGTTTTCTTTAGTTCTTTCTTCCATAGATGATTCATTTGTCCTTAGATTTCAAAGTTCTTATTCTTCCACAATTAAGTAAAAAATGAGCCTTTGGTAGTTTGGCTGAACCTAGCTCATGTGGAATTCTTCTTTTGAAACTAAGCATGGTTACCTTTGTTCATTGTTTTTTAGGTTATTGTGATCTCCTTTACTACCTGGCTAGCATGGTTTGTAGTAGGCAAGATTGGTTCATACCCCAAGTCTTGGATCCCTTCTTCCATGGATGAGTTTGAGCTTGCTCTTCAGTTTGGCATATATGTCATGGTTATAGCTTGTCCCTGTTCTTTGGGCCTTGCAACACCCACTGCAGTCATGGTGGGAACTGGAGTAGGTGCCACACAAGGTGTTCTCATCAAAGGGGGGGAGGCACTTGAGAGTGCACATAAAGTAAGTAATATATTGGCAAAAGACCTTTTTGTTGTTTGAATATGAACTAGGTTTCTAGAGTTAGAGAAGTACTTCTCTGAGTCTGGTTATGTTCGTCTTTTAAAATAAAAGGTTCATTGATGAATGGAGATTTTTCTGTCCACAGGTGGACTACATTATATTTGATAAGACAGGGACACTCACTATTGGAAAACCTATTGTTATTAACACTAAGCTTATGAAAAACATAGTCCTGCATGACTTCTATGAAATTGTTGTTGCAACAGAGGTAGGTCCTGCAACTTTATTTTTGATTACCTGATTTGTTTAAGTTGGGATCAGTTAATTCTTAGGTGGCCTATGTGATTGATGTCATTGTTGTTATTGGTCTTGTAGTGGTAGTATAGGGGTTGTTTGGATGCACATTAATGCATTCCTGTATAGCCAACTATTACAAACATAATACTGATTGATCTTTACCTAAATTTATCTTCACAATCATTCTGTAGTTTTGGTTATGTTCACAGTTAAAGGATTATATGTCTCATTAGCTAACTTGAATATTGGGTTATTCTCTAGGAAAACAGTGAGCATACTTTGGCAATGGTTGTGGTTGAGTATGCCAAAAGTTTGAGAGGAGGAAATTTAGAGGAAAGAAGGTTGCCCGAGGCACATGATTTTGTGTCTATAACTGGCCACGATGTTAAGGCTAGAGTGCACAACAAGAATATTCTTATAGGCAATGTTCTTTACAAAGAAAAAAATGAGAGCTAGGGAACCTTTATCACCAATATATCTACCACCAATTTTGCATATAAATCACTTACCGATGATTTTGGTAGCATTTCTCGAGCTAGGGCACCTCTGTCACTCGAACTAGGGCTCCTATGTCTCCACTATAGCAACTCAAGATCTCCTTTGTCTCCAATGTAGCAGCTTTGGCTCTACTCGATCTAGATATAATGTGGTGAGGTGAGAATATAGGGCTCCATTATCAGCTTCAGCTCTGCTCTACAAAGAATGTGGTGAGGTGATCAAATAGGTAAGGCTGTGAGTGGGAGGTGAGGCTGCGAGTGGGAGGTAAGGCTGCGAGCAGGAGGTGAGGTTGCAAGTAGTAAGTCAGGTTGTGAGCAGGAGGTGAGGCTGCGAGCAGGAGGTGAGGTTATGAGAAGGAGGTGAGGCTGCGAGCGGGAGAGTTAACAATGGATTGGTTCTTTTTAAATTTTGGATATATGCAAGCGCAAGAGTTAACAATGGTTTGGATTCTTAAAATTTTGGATATATATTATATATAATATATAAATTATATTATATAATACAACAATGTAATTAATGCTAGTTATACAACTACATAATTATACATCCTAGGCTCATCAACTCTTCCCATCACTACATCCTAGGCTCTTAGGTCCTTCCCAATCAAATTAAATGGTGTGATATAAGCATTGAGATTCTCTCAAAGAATAAAAAAGTATACCTAAGCCAAGTTTAACCCCACTTTATCATCAACAAATCATCAAATTCTTCCTTAGAATAATTAGTAACATTTGGGGCCATCCAAAATGTGTTCCCTATAGAACTCTATCCCCCATCAGCATATGGCCACCCAAGAAAACATGTGGGCCATAAGATCCCAATATTTTCACTACCATGGTCACCATATATCACATCTTCTTAGACTAGATCACACCAATAGGGATGGCACCATCAACCTTCTTCATCCCTCACTCACAACATGAGCCTTGATCAATTCCTGCAAGGTCCTACCCCCTCCTAGTTGGGGCCATTTATATCCCACCTATTCACAGAAGGGAAAGCCAATCATGAAATAGATGTCCAGTAGTGCCAAATCTAGACATTTTCCCTAAATCTCAAAACACTCCCCATCAATATACCAAAATCTAGTGATCCTCCTTCATAACACCTCATTAGCACACATAAGAGGGTTTTGAAGTAGCTTGAATAACCCATACCATGCAAGATGACTCCCCACTTCTGGTTTCCTGACCACATTATTCCATAAATCCTTAAATCTCTCTCCCTCTAGTGAATATGCTCATTTACCAATCAAAATCAAAGGGAAAAACCACCATCAGTACTACACATATAATAGTTTATTTCTTGTGCCATCTACACATAATTTTTCCTCATAAGTGTGCACATTGCACAATTTTCCATCCAACAATTGTACAATGTCCTTGCATGGGGATATTTACCTTCACACTACACAATGCACACCTATATCTTGAATATTTTCATGTCATGTCACTATTTGCATAGTAACTTCATGTAGTAAGCTAGTTTACCCCTTGTGGGACACAGGAAACTAAAGATGGAATAGTTTTTCACCTGCTTTGTTTTTTCCTCTAACCCTATATGAACTTACATAAACCCTAATGGTATTTTATAAGGGTCATACAAGCCTAAATATAGGAAAATTAATGGACAAAACTAAAGAGGAGGTCAAGACCCTCTTACCCGGTGATCACTAAATTGAATTCTAAAAGTCGAGTTGTCTTTGTTGGTTTTTTCTAAGGACTCACAAGTGATTTGTATCAAATGGGTATATGATAGGGTGTGATTCATCACATGTCGTTGTCCATTCACTAGGCAAGGAGAGTCATCATTGATCCTTGACTTGGTAGTTTCTCACATGCTCAATGCCAACTCATCATCACAGGATTGAAATTCATACACATTGATGGTTCATGTGTCCTAGTTCTACTTGAATACCATTGAACTTTGTTGATCCTATGATCCTATATTGATCCTCTGTGTCCCATGATCATATATTGAACTTTGTTATGCAGTAGAGTCTTGATCATGAGATTCCTACTATTTGAGCGCACAATACGAATGTCATTGATATAAACCACTCACAAACTATTTCATAGATAACAAAGAAACATACAAAAAAATTGAATCAAGCTATCATGATTGGAAGATCGACAAGGGCTTCTTGAAGGTGAAAGAATTTGAAATCACAACATTGTCACGTTCATGAGGTAAGAAAAGGAGCCTTGTGGTTACCAATTCAAACCTCAATTCAAAATACAAATTAGAACCACCAAGTAATAAGCATTTAAACATAACTCATGCAATAGGGTTAACGAAATAAATCAATTAAAAATATCTATGGATTATTATGCATTTATCTCCTAAACATAATAGCTTTCACTACTTCATCCATATGATTAACATGCCATTAAAAAACAACATTCATAAACCATCCATAATACACATTAAAGAAAAATCTAACCATTAAAACATTCATAAACCATCCATAATACACATTAAAGAAAAATCTAAGCATTAAAACATCATAATATGATCCTCTAGAAGAAGTCTAAATAGGAGGATCCTTCAAAACATTGAACTTAAAGCGAAGCTCACACAACCATAGAGTTATGCCTATTCACATAAAAACACAACATCAATTATTAACACAAACACATTCAAATGATTTAATAAATTTTTTAAAAAGTGCCCTTAAAGTGAAGAGTGTAGTCATTAGTGTAACTTAAGAATGAGAAAATATCCATACACCTAAAGCACTACTGAGAAGAGACATTTGACATTTGAACCCTTGGAATATATTCTACATTCATCACTCGTCAGATGCAAATATTCAATGACCAAAATGGTAAGGAGATATGCTTAAGTGTAAACTTTATGTCTTACAACGCAATTTTCTTAGTTTTTAGTTAGATACTCAAATTTATTTTTATCATTATAAATTATTGGTTTTTAAAAAAAAAATGGTTTTAATGTGAGAAAGTATTGCTCTTAAAAAAAAAATGGTTTATGGTTATTACACATTTATAAAAGGTCGTGGTTTATATGTAGTAGTGTGCATTTATAAAAGGTTGTGGCTTATATGTAGTAGTGTGCATGTGAGGGTAACACATGTCATTTTGTTTCTCTATCCAAGTTGAGTGTTTTTTATATTGGTTTTATTGAGGCTCATTGTTGCTTTAGGGTATTTCCCAATATCAATTATTCAACTTGAATTCAACACCGTGTTTTGTGTTTTGTTTATTTGATTTTGGTGTTGTTATCACTTTTAAGATGTTTGTAGAAATTATTGTCATTAGTAACAATTTTCATTAATGAGTTTTAGTGAATTTTTCTATTTTTATTACAAATAAAAATTTATTTGTCAAGATTCTATGCTATTTAGAATTTAGATTTTTTTTTTAAAATAATCTTATTAATGAATTGAACCAACCCAATATTTTAATGGCCATTAGTGAATTGAAATTGACCACAATTCAAGAGAACAACCACTTTGATACCATCTGAAGTGAAACTAGTAGTTCACTTCATAAAATAATTATTCATGAATATAAAACCCTAGCATTGTTTATAATATAATCATCTTACATCAGTAAAGATCAAGAATTAACTTGGACCATTTAATTGAAATGCATCACCACGACGTCTTTGACATGCCTGGTATTTCTCCTATGGATTTGATAGAAAATTTGTTGTGTTATCGTTGCATTTAGGGTGCTAAACGTTTCCAATATGCATTCCCAATTTCAAACTCGGGCCATCACACTCTAATCCCATAGTCATGCTACAATAAATGAAGCCTTTTTCTTTAACTTCAATGATATTACTGTAGTGATTTCTTTCCTTGCAACAATTATTTGTTTATGAGTTATTCTCTGTCACAAACTATTTCAAAGTCGGGTCATGAGATTGTAAGCTTGTTATTTCTACCCACTATTAGTGTCTGTAAAAAAAAAGGAAAGTACATAGAAATTATTTCCACTATCAACAATTTTCACCAATAACTTTTGGTGACTTCTTCTACCATGAATACAAATTTCTCTGTCACGATTCTAGGCTACAAGCCTAGAATTTAAAAATCATTTTAAAAATACTCTTATGAATGAATTGGACCACTATCTCAATATTTTTATTGCCACCAATAGATTGTAATTGACCACAAGTCAACAAAACAACCACTCTAATACCACTTGAAGTGAACTCCGTGGTTCACTTCATGAAATCATTGTTTATGAATATAAAACCTCAATGATGTTTATAAGATAATCATCTTACAACAATAAGGATAGAGAATCACCTAAGACCATTCATTTTCTTGATTTGGACACTTATAGCCTAAGATATGCTTCTAGAGTACATGCTTCAACAACCATAAAATTTTGTAGATTTGAGGCCCAAATTCTAATCCCGCATGCACTTGAATAATCTCTTCATAGAATATATATTCCAACATGTCGTGTTATCATTAGATGTGAGCTAAGTGTTAGCTTGCCCACTATTGCCACATATTAGTTATCCCTGGTTGCCACTTGTTCCATGTGTTGCACTGCTATTAGATGTGAAGATTTCCACCTATTAGTTAGCTATTATTTCCACCTTATCCCCTCATCCATGCATCATGTTGTCGTTGGATGTGAAGAATGCTACTTGTCAATTACCTTAATTTACCACCTCATCACTTGGTCAATGTGTCATGCGACCATTGGATGTCAAGAATGCCAAATTTCAACTATCCTTGTTGCCACCTCATCATCTAGTCCCTATGTCAAGTTGTCATTAGATGTGAAGAAGGATTAAGCGGTGAATATGGGTGGATTAGTTAGCTCTGGTTACCACTTGGTCCACATATCATGTTTTCATTAGATGTGAAGAATACCACTTGTTATTTAGACATGATTTCCACCTCATCACTTGGTCCATGTGTCACATCATCATTGGATGTGAGGAATGCCACATATTAGTTAGCCTAGGCTACCACCTCATTACCTAGTCCATTTGTCATGTTGTCATTGAATGTGAAGAAGGGTGTAGGGACATAAATGGATGAGATGGATGGAGCATGGTGGATGATCTCTAAAGTGGACGACCATGTGCACAGTTGATGATATCTAATACAAAAAATGATTTTTATAATGTTGGTCTATAACTTCCTATATTTTATTGTATAGATTTTATTTGAGGATTGCCTTAATAAGTGGACAAAATCAACCTTTATGGTGAGTCTATTTTTTCAATGAGGCAAAATTCTACCTCCAATCTACTCATTTTCTCGAAATTCTAACGATGTGGTTTATCTCAAAATGAGCCAAAACTCTTAATAAAAAAGTTCAATAATCAAAATTCCCATCAATTAAACAAAACTATATGATTTTTCACAAAATTTCTAAAAAGTTAAATTAAAAAAAAAATGAATTCATCTATTTATTAACTTACTCCTCTCTTTAAAACATCATCCTTCATGAATCTTACAATGCCTTTCTTTTAATACTAAGTTTCCAAAAAAATGACATTTTATCCACTCTCTTGACCATGAAAGAGCCCTCAAATAGACTTGCTATCAAGTTAAACTTTCTCCACTAATCTAAAATATAGTTGTAATGTCGATATATTGATTCTTTGGAGGTTTTTGAATCCCTTACCCCTTTTTTTCCACAATAAAATTGCACATTATATTAAGATATATAATCTATTTACATAGTCATAAAATCCATTACAATCAAAGGCTTAGCCTTGTGACTTCTCCACCAAAAAACAAACCAGCTCCATCTCGTATCAAAAGACAAATGATACCATTGCTTCGACATGGTGACTATCCAAAAAAAATAGTGCCATAATATAACTATCTCCATAATGAAAACGGTCAAGAACTTATGCAAAGAAAGTTTCACACTACATTCAAACCTCAAAATATCCTCGGAAAAAACTCATAAATATCAACATGATTCAGATAGTAGAAGCTAGTACAGCTTTATATAAGCTATTGGTCCCTCATGACCATCATTCCACTGATTGAAAGTGATAGCTCCAGGATGCTCATATAGAGCCTGTTTTGATAATGAATCAGCCTCCTGATTTTCTTCTCTGAAGACATGGGCAAAAGTGATGACAAAAAAGTGCTTGATGAGATCCCTTACTCGATCTTTCCAACAGTCAATGGAAATTACCTGCAGAGAACCAATATTATTTATCCAATCAATAACTATTTTGGAATCAATAACGAATAGTCTATCCATGCCAACTTTCAATGCATACAGAAACAATTTGAAAAAATTTCAATGTTGGCCCCATTAACATGTCATTGTTGCTTGCCTCTAGTATTTTTATGGTTTTGATTAAGAAATCAACAAAAAAGAGGGATTTTCCATCACAACTATGACACGAATACATTGTATATACATTAATGTAGAACCTGAAAGAAAATTGAAGAAACACTGGCGAAAACTTAAAACTTGCGTCAACCAAATTGTGTACTTTGAAAGAAAATTAGGGTTTATGGTTTACATGATGCATTGATGATGGAAGAAAGGGGGTGTGTGAGTCAAATTTGAGCCTAGAAACCCTCCCATATCGTTAATGCATGCGAATAGTCTATCCATGTCAAATTTCAGTGCATACAGAAACTATTTCAAAAAATTTCAATGTTGGCCCCATTCACAGGTCACTGTTGTTGGTGTCTAGTCCTAGTACAATTTTCGTTCCTTGTTCCTTGTTCCTCATTCCTCATTCCTCGTTCCTCATTCCTTGTTCCTCGTTCCCCGCTCCTCATTCCCCATTCCTCGTTCCTCATTCCTTGACCATGGTGTAGTCCCCAAGATCCATTAATTTTGTACAAAACATACTAATGGTATAAAATGTCCCACACAAAGACCAAATATCTGCTACATAAGTCTTTTGTATTTTTTCAAGGACTATGTAACGAATCTCAATTATAAGAAGATTGAAATAGGACCTAAGAACCTTATGTTCTTTCCTTAACCATGGGTGACATAACACTATCGTTCAATAGTCAAATTGTTACATTTCATTGCCATGCATCATGTGTACTGAGGGCTTGAGACACCACAAAGGAAACATACAAAGAATATTGTCTTATGAACAAGATATGGTACTATCCATTTTGAGGTTTGGAATAGAGATTGTTCTTATAGACTACACTACATTGAACCATATTATAATCCCTACATTCCTTGAAAACCATGAAACACCATTCAAATTAGACACATTCTTGCGACGAATTAGCTATACAATCAACGAACTTTTTTTGTCGATAGTATAGCTAATTCGTCGCAAGATTATTTACATTTGTCTCTCTTGCGACGATATCAAATGATGCTTGGATTCATTTCATATTTGGTTTATCAACTTGAAATTAAAATTTGATACTTTTAAATCTAGCTAGACCTTGAGTCAAATACAAATATGAAATTTGGAATCATTAACATATCTACTAGAACATATGAAAAAAAAGGTTTATGGTTTACATGATGATATGATGATGGAGAAAAATGGGTGTGTGAGTGAAATTTGAGTCCATAAACCCTCCCATATCGTTAAGGCATGTGAATAGTCTATCCATGTCAAATTTCAATGCATACAGAAATAGTTTGAAAAAATTTCAACGTTGGCCCCATTCACATGTCACTGTTGCCCGCCTCTAGTATTTTTATGGTGTTGATTGAGCAATAAACGAAAAAAAGGGATTTTTCATCACAAATATGACACGGATACATTGTATATACATTAATGTAGGACTTGAAATAAAAATGAAGAAAGACTGAAGCAAACTTAAAACTTGCATCAACCAAATTGTGTACTTTGAAAGAAAATTAGGGTTTATGGTTTACATGATGAATTGATGATGGAAGAAAGTGGGTGTGTGAGTCAAATTTGAGCCCAGGAACCCTCCCATATTTTTAAGGCATGCGAATAGTCTATCCATGTCAAATTTTAGTGCATACAGAAACTGTTTGAAAAAATTTCAACGTTGGCCCCATTCACAGGTCACTGTTGTCGGTGTCTAGTCCTAGTACAATTTTTGTTCCTTGTTCATTATTCCTTGTTCCTTGTTCCTCATTCATTGTTCCTTTTTCCTTGTTCCTTGGCCATGGTGTAGTCCCCAATATCCATTAATTTTTTACAAAACATACTAATGGCATAAAATGTCCCACACAAAGACCAAATATCCATTACATAAGTCTTTTGTCTTTTTTCAAGGACTATGTAACGAATCTCAATTATAAGAAGATTCAAATAGGACCTAATAACCTTATGTTCTTTCCTTAACCATGGGTTACATAACACTATAATCCCAAGGTCAAATTGTTACATTTCATTGTCAAGCATCATGTGTACCGAGGGCTTGAGCCACCACAAAGGAAACATACAAATAATATTTGTCTTATGAACAAGATATGGTACCATCCATTTTGAGGTTTGGAATAGAGATTGTTCTTATATACTACACTACATTGCACCATATTATAATCCCTACACTCCTTGCAAACCATGTAACACCATTCAAATCAGACACATTCTTGCAACGAATTAGCTATACTATCAACAGATTTTTTTCGTCAATAGTATAGCTAATTCGTCGTAAGATTATTTACTTTCGTCTCTCTTGTGAAGATATAAAATGATGCTTGGATTCATTTAATATTTGGTTTATCAAATTGAAATTAAAATTTGATACTTTGCAAGCTAGCTGGACCTTGAGTCAAATACAAATATGAAATTTGGAATCATTAACATATCTACTAGAACATATGAAAAATAGGGTTTATGGTTTACATGATGATATGATGATGGAATAAAGTGGGTGTGTGAGTGAAATTTGAGTCCAAAAACCCTCCCATATCGTTAAGGAATGTGAATAGTCTATCCATGTCAAATTTCAATGCATACAGAAATAGTTTGAAAAAATTTCAACGTTGGCCCCATTCACATCTCACTGTTGCCTAACTCTAGTATTTTTATGGTGCTGATTAAGAAATCAATGAAAAAGAGGGATTTTTCATCACAACTATGACACAGATACATTGTATATACATTAATGTAGAACCTGAAAGAAAAATGAAGAAAGATTGAAGCAAACTTAAAACTTGCGTCAACCAAATTGTGTACTTTGAAAGAAAATTAGGGTTTATGGTTTACGTGATGAATTGATGATGGAAGAAAGTGGGTCTTTGAGTCAAATTTGAGCCCAGAAACCCTCCCATATCGTTAAGGCATGCAAATATTCTATCCATGTCAAATTTCAGTGCATACATAAACTGTTTGAAAAAATTTCAACATTGGCCCCATTCACAGGTCACTCTTGTCAGTTTCTAGTCCTAGTACAATTCTCGTTCCTTGTTCCTTTTTCTGTGTTCTTCGTTCCTTGTTCCTTGACCATGGTGTAGTCCCCAAGATACATTAATTTTGTACAAAACATACTAATGGCATAAAATGTCCCACACAAAGACCAAATATCTACTACACAAGTCTTTTGTCTTTTTTCAAGGACTATGTAACGAATCTCAATTCTAAGAAGATTAAAATAGGACCTAAGAACCTTATGTTCTTTCCTTAACCATGGGTTACATAAAAATATAATTCAATAGTCAAATTGTTACATTTCATTGTCATGCATCATGTGTACTGAGGGCTTGAGCCACCACAAAGGAAACATACAAAGAATATTTTTCTTATGAACAAGATATGGTACTATCCATTTTGAGGTTTGGCATAGAGATTGTTCTTATAAACTACACTACATTGCACCATATTATAATCCATACACTCCTTGCAAACCATGTAACACCATTCAAATTAGACACACTCTTGTGACAAATTAGCTATAATATCGACAAACTTTTTTCGTTGATAGTATATCTAATTCGTCGCAAGATTATTTACATTCGTCTCTCTTGCGACGATATAAAATGATTCTTGGTTTCATTTCATATTTTTTTTATCAACTTGAAATTAAAATTTGATAGTTTGAAAGCTAGTTAGACCTTGATTCAAATACAAATATGAAATTTGGAATCATTAACATATCTACTAGAACATATGAAAAATAGGGTTTATGGTTTACATGATGATATGATGATGGAAGAAAGTGGGTGTGTGAGTGAAATTTGAGTCCATAAATCCTCCCATATCGTTAAGGTGTGATAATAGTCTATCCATGTCAAATTTCAATGAATACAGAAACAGTTTGAAAAAATTTCAGTGTTGGCCCCATTCACATGTCATTGTTGCCCGCCTCTAGTATTTTTATGGTGTTGATTAAGAAATCAATGAAAAAGAGGGGATTTTCATCACAACTACGACATGGATAAATTGTATATACATCAATGTAGAACCTGAAATAAAAATGAAGAAAGACTGAAGAAAACTTAAAACTTGCGTCAACCAAATTGTGTACTTTGAAAGAAAATTAGGGTTTATGGTTTACATGATGAATTGATGATGGAAGAAAGTGAGTCTATGAGTCAAATTTGAGCCCATAAACCCTCCCATATAATTAAGGCATGTGAAAGGTCTATCCATGTCAAATTTTAGTGCAAATAGAAACTGTTTGAAAATTTTTCAATGTTGGCCCCATTCACAGGTCCTGTTGTCAGTGTCTAGTCTTAGTACAATTTACGTTCCTTGTTCCTTGTTCTATGTTCCTTGTTCCTCGTTCCTTGACCATGGTGTAGTCCCAAAGATCCATTAATTTTGTACAAAACGTACTAATGGCATAAAATGTCCCACACAAAGACAAAATATCCGCCACATAAGTCTTTGGTCTTTTTTCAAGGACTATGTAACGAATCTCAATTCTAAGAAGATTCAAATAAGACCTAATAACCTTATGTTATTTCCTCAACCATGGGTGACATAACACTATCATTCAATAGTCAAATTGTTACATTTCATTGTCATGCATCATGTGTACTAAGGGCTTGAGCCACCACAAAGGAAACATACAAAGAATATTTGTCTTATGAACAAGATATGGTACTATCCATTTTGAGGCTTGGCATAGAGATTGTTCTTATAGAATACACTACATTGCACCATATTATAATCCCTACACTCCTTGCAAACCATGTAACACCATTCAAATTAGACACATTCTTGCGACGAATTAGCTATACTATCGACGAACTTTTTTCGTCAATAGTATAGCTAATTCGTTGCAATATTATTTACATTCGTTTCTCTTGCGACAATATCAAATGATGCTTGGATTCATTTCATATTTGGTTTATCAAATTGAAATTAAAATTTGATACTTTGCAAGCTAGTTGGACCTTGAGTCAAATACAAATATGAAATTTGGAATCATTAACATATCTACTAGAACATATGAAAAATAGGGTTTATGGTTTACATGATGATATGATGATGGAATAAAGTGGGTTTGTGAGTGAAATTTGAGTCCAGAAACCCTCCCATATCGTTAAGGCATGTGAATAGTCTATCCATGTCAAATTTCAATGCATACAGAAACAGTTTGAAAAAATTTCAAAGTTGGCCCCATTCACATGTCACTGTTGCCCGCCTCTAGTATTTTTATGGTGTTGATTAAGCAATCAACGAAAAAGAGGGATTTTTCATCACAACTATGACATAGATACAATGTATATACATTAATGTAGAACCTAGAATAAAAATGAAGAAAGACTGAAGAAAACTTAAAACTTGCGTCAACCAAATTGTGTACTTTGAAAGAAAATTAGGGTTTATGGTTTACATGATGAATTGATGATGGAAGAAATTGGGTGTGTGACTGTGATGCAATACTGTGACAACAATATTGATGAAATCTTATACGATCATGATGGTATAAAAATGAAAGATCTTCTCTTGGTTTCAAGAATAATTTATCCTCTACTGAACAAGGCCAACCATGTGAAGGTGGAAGCTCATATGGACCCTTCCCTCCCCCTCACATCACTCTCAATTGATCCCCAAAACCTAATCTATAAAATAGAAAATAATCGAAAGAAGCATCCTATTAAGATTCATGCATAGAAACTACAAAAACAAAAATTAATAAAGGTACATGAAATTATGTGTTTCTAAATGATATTTTTAGCCTACCACGTACTTTAGTATATTGGAAACTATTTTCAGGTTTCACATAATAATTAAACAACATGTAACATAGGATATAAAAACGTTGCATAAAACTTAAAAACATGTAATTAACCCATGACATTATAAGTAAATTATTTTAAGAGAATAATTCATACAAATTAAAATATTATATAGTCACGTACCTAATCCAACCTCAACATCTGTGTAATCATCCTTATTCTATATCTTGATCATCTTCATCGAACTCGACATCTGTATCATCATATGGTTCAGAAACGATGTTGAAAGTATTGATGATATCATCATTGTCATCAATGTCATTTTCGAGCATATTTTCATCGACATCATCATCAACAATTGCAATATTGTCTCTTACACCTGGATCATGATCTTCTTCGTCTTCTTCATCTGTCGACCCTGCATGATCTTCCATATCTGTCTGATCTGTCGAATCATCTTCTTGATCTTCAATATCATCTTATTCATGTAAATGAGTATACTTAATTGGACTTCCTCTTAGATCATATCTAACAACAAATGACCAATCCATTTCACTTGGAACATTTGAGTAAAAGACCTGTTCACATTGGCTTGGAAAAACATAGCGATCATGTCCTCTTTCAAACACCATTTTTTTAATCATTGGAAATCCATTGGCATGGTGAATAATAGTTCTTTCCTCATCGCGTTCATGCATCTGTAACCTATACCATTTGACATCGAACATAACTATTTTGAAGGAATTAAAGTCACACTCAAGTATATCGTTTAAATACCCATAGTATCTATTTTCAGATTCTTGGGGATGTCTATCACTCCTAGAGGAAACATTAGTGACCTGGAATACTGCAATTATCCCACTATCAAAATTTTTCTTGGTTTCATCCAATTGTTTGATGTGAAATTTATGACCATTGCACCACATAGCCTTGTGGTGTTTCAACTGCAATATGTCAGATATGTAAAATATGCATTGTCAATTAATAAATTAACATATATTTATATAACTTCGAAAGTATCTGTAAAATACAGTACACATGTAGTCACATTAATATAATATAAAATAATTGAATAAAATGGGTGAATTTGCTTACCTGTCCATCTTTCAAACCATATGCTAAATCAATTTCCCTTTGCGTAACATTGGCATCTCCATTACGACTAGCTTCTCTAACCAATTCATACAGTCGTTTCCATGATAACCTACCTCCGTTATGTTGTTTACATCTTTCAATCCATACATTCATCCAATCAAGATTATTTGAAATGTATACATGCAGTGCATCCCACTCTTGAGAAACTCAATCAAAA
Organism: Picea mariana; assembly: GCA_032191745.1. Classification (NCBI taxonomy): domain Eukaryota; kingdom Viridiplantae; phylum Streptophyta; class Pinopsida; order Pinales; family Pinaceae; genus Picea; species Picea mariana. The sequence continues at coordinate 33,939 of JASDQU010881076.1, forward strand.
AATCATAATTCACCAATATTAAATATTAGTTATGACGTCCAATATGCAGGTAATTATAAATATTAATAATTTATGAAATAAATTATATTAATATATTAATGAGTATGATCATATACACAAAAAATGAAACTTTATATGTATTATTAATATAATTTTTCACAATTATTAATATATTACCTCTCATTTTTTTCATTCTACCTTGCCCCAACAGATGCTCCTGATCTTCAAATTTTTTGATGGAGTTCACATCCCAAATGTGATCCACTGCATGCATAGTTGGCATTGCTAATTTAGGAAGATATTGACTAATATACACCATGGATTGATATACCATATATCCCTCCACCATAGAACCCTCAGTATGTGCTCTTTGTTTAACCAACGCCTTCAATGATTTCAAGTGCCTTTCCACCATCCACATTGACCTTGTGTGAAGAGGTCCACAAATTTCAATCTCCTCAACTTGGTGTATGAGGTAGTGTTCTTGTGCATTGAAAAATGTTGGAGGTATATACTTTTGCATTTCACACATTAGACGAGCAATTTCTCACTTCCAATACTTTATATCATCTTCATGGATTTATTTCAATGACAACCATCTACATGAGATCATGACACAAGAAAATAACATGTTTCAACACAACATAATATAATATATTACATTACAAGTAAAACGCGTGTCATTAAGTACAACTATAATTTGAAAGAACATTTTGCATATAAATCACAACTACTTACCTCATGTATTCCCCAAGATCATATATAACTTGTTTGATGTTGTTGTCAAAGTCGTTTGGGAGAGATAGTGGTAGAACATATTGTAACAAAAA